>LPNX010061195.1:796889-869940 GCA_001517045.1 Pseudotsuga menziesii
CACTTGATTGTTGCAAAGCATATTCTGAGGTACCTGAAGGGTACAATTGATTATGGTCTCAAGTACGATGCGAATCAGAAGATTAACCTAGAGGGTTATGTTGATTCAGATTGGGTAGGTAGTGCCATCGACAGGAAGAGTACTTTGGGATGTTGCTTCAGTATGGGATCAGGTGTGGTCTCTTGGTTTAGCAGGAAGCAATCCTGTGTGGCACTAAGTACAGCTGAAGCAGAGTATGTCGTAGCTTGTTCAGCTAGTTGTGAGGCAGTATGGCTGCGGAAGCTACTGTATGATATATTTGATCTCCACTTGGATGCTACTTGTATACATTGTGACAACCAGAGTTGCGTAAAGTTGTCAGAGAATCCAGTGTTCCATGACAAGTCAAAGCATATCGAGATCAAGTATCACTATATCAGGGATATGGTGCAGAGAGGAGCAATGAAGCTCCTGTATGTTGCGATGGAGGAACAGATAGCTGATGTGTTGATGAAGCCATTAGCCAGAGTGAAGTTTGAGTACTTCAGAGAGAGACTTGGTGTTCTCCAGATCGAGGCTTCCTCCCAGGGAAAAGTGATGAGTCACAAAGCCATTCTAACGAGGAGGTCAGATGTAAGGGCTGAGCCATTCTGTCATGGTGAGAGGATTCAGTTCCTTCCATGTTAGATATGAGTGCTAGAGATCCATAAGCCATTCTGACAAGGAGTTCATATGTAAGGGATGAGCTATTCTGTCATGGTGAGAGGATTCAATTCCTTCCATGTCAGATATGAGTACTGAGATGCAAATCCATTTTGACGAGCAGGTCAAATGTAAGGGTTGAACCATTCTGTTCATGGCTAAAGGATTAGGTTCCTCCCATGTCAGATGTGAGTGTTGGCCATTATGTCGAGTAGGACAGATGTAAGGGCAATTGCCACTCTCCAGGAGAGTGGAGGTGCCTGGTCAGTTACCATGTAGCTCAGTCTAGGACTAGGGGCCTTTCTGACGAGGGTGGAGGATTTGGTTCCTTCTAGGTCATATGTGAGTGCATGCCATTCTGTCATAGTGAGAGGATTAAGTTCCTTCTATGGCCGATGTAAGTGTGGGCCATTCCGTCATAGTGAGAGGATTAAGTTCCTTCTATGGCCGATGTAAGTGCGAGCCATTCCGTCATGGTGAGAGGATTAAGTTCCTTCCATGGCCGATGTAAGTGCGGGCCATTCTTCCATGGTGAGAGGATTAAGTTCCTTCCATGTCAGATGTAAGGGCAGGCCATTCTATCTTGGTGAGAGGATTCAATTCCTTCCATGATAGATGTGAGTGCGGGGCCTTTCTGATGTGATTGTAGTTTACTACATGATCAGATGTGAGTGCTGGGCATGCCTTTCTGACGAGTAGGTCAGATGTAAGTGCTGGGCATGCCTTTCTGATGAGTAGGTAAGATATAAGTGCTGGGCAAATACCTACCTGTGGGATAGGCCTACAACCAACATGAAAAAGGGCTGGCTCTGTAGAACTTCCTATGACGAGATAGTACACACATGATGATGACCAGAGATGATCCAGATCGAGCTATGATCCAGATCCAGTTATGATGACTCTGAGAGATCCAGATCGAGTGATGATCGAGATCTAGCAGTGATGATCCATATCGAGAGATGATCCAGATCCAGATCCAGATCGAGTGATGATCCAGATCCAGTCCAGTGATGATGATCCAGATCGAGTGATGATCCAGATCTAGTGATGATGATCCAGATCGAGTAATGATCTAGATCCTGTGATGATGTTCTATGGTGATCCAGATCAAGAGATGATCCAGATCCAGATGACTTGAAGATGAAGATGAATTGAAGATGAAGATGATCCAGTTGATACAGAGAAGAGGACCAGTGCTGAAAATCGTGTCGAAAGAATACCTTCCTAGTTAAGAGGGAGTGTTGATGTGTATGTGTAACTTCGGAATGTATTCTTCTATGCATCTTATGTATTGTAACCCGATGTTTATTCCAGGATGTTTCTATTATGTATTTGAGTCATGTGGTCATGCCCCGATGTTTCGATCGAGAGGATTAACAATGTAATCAAGTCATATCAAGTCATTAGGTAAGTCCCCACAGTTTTGGGGCACTTGAGTTATTATACACTAATTAAGGTGTAGGCTCGGGTAAGTAATATTAGGTCGAGCCTACGTGTGAAAGTGTAATTCAAGTGAACGGACTAATATAAATAGAGAGTGTGAGTCTCTCTATTTATCACTTGTGAATTACATCACTTGCTCTCTCAAGTGTGGCACACCTTTGGAGAAGGAAATACTTTGGCTTGACAGAAGATAGAAGGCTGCTGTTGTGTTGGGAGGTCATCTTACTGTTTTGGGTTTCACATCTTATGGTGATACTATCTTAGAGGAAGTTGAGGGGTTTTCTCCATTTATGGTTTCCCCTATCAAAACTCTTTGTGTCTCTTGTCGCATATGATGTGCTTATGTTATTGCTGTGCTTGTTATTCTCTCAGTGAAAAGATCTTAACATAATGCTAGCTTAAATGTTGAAAAACTAACATTAAAGGAGGAAGTACAATCACTTCGGAAAGAACTAGAAAATTGGAAGGAAGCATGCAGGAAATAGGTGGAAATAAAGCTGCACACACTGGTTGAAGTTGCAGACTAATTAGAAGGATCAACTCTTGCTAAGGATAGTGAGGGGAAATAAAGAGTGGTCTGCCCTGTGTGTGGAGAAATCTTTAACCAGTCAGGCTACAAAGTCATAGTGTGTTCCTTTGTGACATAACAACCCGTACCTGCAGCTGTGGAAGAACAAGGACAACCTGATTGGAAGGATGGTGAAGCTCCCCAAGAGCAACTCCAGAAAAGGGAACTAGAAGATAAATAGGGTGTTGATACACAAGAACCAGCATCTCTGAATATTCCTGTTGAAGTTTCCGCCCAAATTGGGACAAGTGAACCAGAAGCTAAAATTATTCCTAATTTTGTTGAAGAAGTCTGCGCCATGACTCCTGAACCTTCTCAGGGCACAGAACTAATAGAGATGGAACCTCAGTAGTAGAATGATGAAGAGGTCAAACAAGGTCCTGATACACAAGAACCAACATCCTTGAATATTCTCATTGAAGTTGCCACCCAAATGGGGGAAGAGGAACCAGAGATTGAAAATATTTTGGAATTTAATGAAGAAGTTTTCATTGTGACTACTGAACCGTCTCAGGACATGGAATTAATAGAAATGGAATCCCAACAGTACAAAAATGAGGAATTTAACCAAGATGTTGCTACATAAGAACCAACATCCCTGGAAATTTATGTGGAGACTCTTAGGCTGGAACAAGAAGTCAATACCGGAATGGACATCATTCCTGATTTGGATTTAGGAGAGGATGAAAAACTGCAATCACAATCCTCGAGGGACACTAAAATCCTCAAAGAACAACTCCATATTGCAACAAACATGAAAGAAACTCTAAAATCCCAGCATCATGAAGAAATAGAAGAGTGGAGCTCTGTTACATAAGAACCATTGTCCTTGCATCCCCCTGTCCAAGCTGCAGCTGACAATCATGCAGATAGGGAGAGAAAAATTTAGGAGGAGGTTATCACACAAGAACCAACAGCCTCGCAATCAGCTGCTGAAGTTTCTATAGGAGAGCTCCAAAGAGAGGATGTCGTTACATAAGAACTAGCATCTCTAGAAGTTGTTTCAGAGACACCTATGGTTGAAGTTGCTGCAGGAGAAATTCAAGGAAGGGTGTTAAATTTGAGCATATAGATCTGTAGACAAACACACAACTCACAAAGAAGATCTTACAATTTACTCAGCCATTGAAGAATGAAACAGTGCAAAAGGCTTGCAGCTGTGAATGCTTTCATTAATCAAAAAAGTAATCCAGATGATAATTACAATAATGTAAAATGGATTTAATAGCCACAAGCAATTTCAATCCACATGAGGAAGTTCGAATTGATGACTCTACGTGACTGTAGGTAACTAAGACATTGTCTAAATCACTATTGGAGGACCCAATAGTTAACTGTCCTTGTCTAAATCATAACCGGAGTTCTAAAACACAACCAAGTGTTACATTTAGTATTAAATAATGGTTAACTGACTGTGGTAGGTGAGAAAAACACCCCACATGTGTGCAATTAATTAAACCATTATTTAGCTGAATGTAGAGAGCTAGAACTGAATGTAACTGACTCCTAACTTGGCTTGACTAGTCATTAACTGAAGTGAACTAACCTTGGTTGGTTTCGGCACTCCCAGTTGCTTCCTAAATTGTAGGGATTGATCTAGGAGACTCCTAAACTTATGCAATCAAGTGCAATAAGTGGCAGTGAGCCTCAATTAGTGTTCCCCACACTTTGGTAACTAAAACATGTGCCCCAATTAGGTCAAGTTTAACCAATGGTACTAATGACTATAAATAGACTGTATGGACTCCCGATTTAGACATATGAACAAATTTGGACAAGGGAGGATTAATAATCCTAACCAAGGGATGTTGTTACATAAGAACTAGCACCCCCAGAAGTGATTTCAGAAGTATAGGATGTTCAAAATGGAACATTAGGTGATAAGGTATGAACTCAAATTCCTCAAAATTTTATCAATTTGGATTCTGATAATGAAGAACATCCTGAAGATGAAGAAATCCTGAAGCTGACAAAAGAACTCTCAATCCTAAGAATAGAAGTGAGGAAGTGGAGGAGTCAGGTGGAGAGATATCAAGAAGGGATGGTTTCCCTCGTTGAACATAGGAATACCATTGGGGAATTGAAGGAAAAGTGGGCAGAAGAACTTATGTCCTAGAAAATCCATGGAAAAGAGTTACAGATGGGCCTAAAGGAGCTAAAAAAGTTCAAATCCATGCAAGTGTAAAAAGATCAGTTGTATACTCTTTCTTAGGAATTGTTGGGTACCAGAGCACCATCCTCCTCTTACCCTGTGTTTTTATTTTAGCAGTTCATTTGGTTTAAACTGAGGACTGTAAAAGAAGGGAGACCATATGAATAACGACCTCAGCTAAATTTCTGGAAAGAATTCTGGAAAGTGACTTTGAGGACCAGAATTTGCCGTGTGATCTTTATTTGCACGAATTGGCTTGTCCTTTAGACCGCCATTCGAATCCTGTCCCTTTCTCAGGTTATGTTCAGCTGAGGGATTTTGCCTCTTTTGTGAGCAATCATGTTCAATGGGAAATATCCTTCCAAACTTTCTCACATAATGAGGCCCACTCTAACCTTTGGATTCGAAGTGAACCTTAGAATCCTCGCCTCCTGTTGGCTCGTCATCAGAGTGTACTTTCGTGTCCCATCCAAACTCAGTGTATAATGGACCTTCAAGAAAAGGTTATTTCTACTTGTGTCAGCCATATTTCCATCCATCAACTAGTGGTTTTGGAAGGTAGCCAGCACATATGGTAGGTTTCCTCTTCAACCTTGAGAAATAAGGATCCCTGCTGTTATAGAAATTTTGAATAGGCACTTTCCAGGGTTGAGGGATATGTTGGATGCATGAAGGAATGTGGGGTTAATTGATTGGGACTCAAATTTAAATTTCCTCTCATCTAGTGGCCAACAAAACCATACAAGGAATACCTATCATTAACAAAGGCAGAAGAGCAGAAGTGTTGGAGATATTGGGTTGTCCGTAAGGGATTTGTGGAAAAACAGGGAACACCTGAATTCCCATACAACTTTTTTTCTCTCCATGAACAAAGCACAATGCCAAATTCGGATTCAAAATAATGGAGGTTTTTTCATGAGTACATGTAACATGACAATTGGGGGGAGATGTTTGGGCCAGAAATGACCCCTTTTTTACCACCCTTACCTACCTCTTTTTTCTTCATCCTACTCTATTATGTATACTAAACAGATTTTTTTCCTTCACTTGGTCCCTCAATTCATACAGGTATGGTTAATCGTTTTCTTATTTTATTAATGCTTAGGATTGTTGTAATCAGGACTTTACATCTTAAATTATGCTAATATATGGTGGTTTTATAAATATAATTCGAGATGTAAAGAATACAGGTGTAGCGAGCCGAACATGCCAAGAGAGGGATGAACATTCATTGCTGAGAGGATTTCCATCCATTCTATTATTGCCCAAAGAACACAGTCCAAGGGTATCATTCCATGCAAGCTGTACAAAGGTTTCTACAACAGGCTACAACAGATTCAAAGGAAATAGTGCATCGCTGATCAAAAATAGCTGCAATCCACGGAGTATCTTCTCAATTGATCATGATCATTATTTCTAGCTCGAGTAACATCTTTCCTATATCTTCTGCTCTCATCTTTCCATGACTGTAACAGCTTATCGTAATTAGGGCAGCCTGAAGATCAGAGATCTTCATGGCTTCCTGATAATAGTGGGAAGATGTTATGATTGTATTTGCATAAATACCGGGAACTGTTCCGAACCAAGGGTTGAAAAATTAATCAAATTATTGTATCAACTATGACTAAGATTGTGTGCTCATCTACCACTTTCAATACAAGGAGTTTGATTCTTCAGATCTCAGCATTCTAACGTGTGTTACTTCCAGCATCTCTGTGTGAAGGCTGGGCCCACCTTCCCATAGGGATTGTTGAGTTAATCAGTTATTTTATTTATTCTATTGTGTGGTTGGATTTTGTGATAAATTCCTTTATTTACAGTAAGCTACAACAGTCATCGATTTGTTGTGTGTCATTTGAATAATCAGTAATTGCATCTCTTGTTAAACTACAGTGGTGTGGTGTGTCAGTCAACTATATAGGTTAACTTTCTTTTATACAACTGTGTGATTATTTTGTGGTTGTCTTCATCGACGACATACTAATCTACTCTAAGAACGAACAAGAACATAAAGAACATTTAAGAAAGTTTTGCAAGTACTAAGAGAACAACAACTTTATGCAAAATTTAGTAAATGTGATTTCTTTGAAGATAAGATTCAGTACCTCGGACACATGGTGTCCAAGGATGGAATCTCAGTTGATCCAAACAAAGTAAAGGCCATCATGTAATGGATGGTTCCTAAGAACGTATCTGATATCAGATCATTTATGGGGATTACCAGATACTATTGGAACTTCATCGAAGGCTTCTCTAATATTGCCTACCCCATAACTTATTTACAAAAGAAAGGTAAAAAGTTAGAATGAATTGAAAAATGCATGGAATTTTTTAACAAACTAAAACACTTATTAACTACTACCTTGATCTTAAATATTGTTGATCTTGTATGTATCGATGCTTGCAATGAAGGGCTAGGAGGAGTTTTATTACAAGAAAGCTATGTTGTGGCATATGAATCTTGAAAACTAAAATATAATGAGAAAAAATACGCAACACATGATTTAGAACTCGCTGATATAATTCACACCTTAAAAATGTAGTGACACTACTTAATTGGAAGAAACATTTACTTATGTCAAACAACATAATTCTTAAATACTTATTTGACCAACAGAATTTGAATGCAAGACATGCCAAATGTATGTCCTTTTTAAGCGAATATGAATTCAAAATTAAAAATATAAAAGGAAAAGAAAATAAAGTGGCATACGCTTTAAGTCGTCATGCAAATTTAATGTTCGCAAGAAGCAACTATGAATCTGATTTAGAAAATTAGATTATAAGCACTGAAAATCCTAATAGAGAATATCAGTTTTTAAAATAAAAAACTACTAAAAATGAATAAAGTGAAGTGAAAACATATATCATCCTAAAACAACAAGGGCTATTGCTACATAAAAACAAGTTTTACATACCAAACATAGAAGAAATTAAACTTAGATTCATGTATGAACTACATAAAAGATCATATTCATGGCATTCGAGTTATCAGAAAATGATCATTATGATTAGAAATGACTTCTTTTGGAAAAATATGAGGAAAGAGGTGGTTGAGTACTTAGCTCGTTGTCTTGAATGTCAGCAAGTTAAAGAAGAGCATCAACAACCCACTGGATTGTTGCATCCACTACCCATTCCATAATGGAAGTGGGACATAATCAATATGGATTTCATCACTAGACTACCCAAAAAAATTCAGACAATATGATTCTATCATGGTTGTGGTTTACAATTTAAGTAAACCTACTCATTTTATACTTGTTAAATCTACCTATATAGTTGTTAACATTGCATATATCTTCATGAAATAAATATTCAGGCTACATGGTGTACCGAAGGTAATAGTCTCAGATAGAGACACAAAATTTATTTGTAACTTCTAGAAATCCTTGTTCAAAGGTTTGGACACACAGTTAAATTTCAGTACTACATATCATGCACAAACGAATGAGCAGATTGAAAGAGTGAATCAAGTATTAGAGGACATGTAACGATGTATGTCATGGAAAAACAAGGTAAATGGGAAGATTATGTGCAATTAGTTGAATTTTGCATATAATAAAAATTTTCAAGTTTCTGGAGGAATGAGTCCATTTGAAATATTATTTGGGAATAAGTGTACTACTCCAACTTCATGTAGTATCCCATATGATAGATTAATGTTAGGACCTGACTGATTAAAAGATATAGAACTAACCGTAAAACATGTACATCAAAACTTGAAGGCTGCCCAAGACAGGAAGAAAATTTATGTTGACTTAAAAATAACTCCTAGAGAGTTCCAGGTGGGTGATCATGTGTACATAAAGCCTAAAGCCCAAGAAAATTACCTTGAGATCAGGCAAGTATAAGAAATTGGCAGCCAGGTATTGCGGACCATTTGAAATTCTAGCTAAAGTGGGGTCGGTTGCATACCAGTTAGCCCTACCACCCAATATTAAAGTGCATAACATGTTTCACATTTCTATATTGAAAATATATGTAGATGATGTTTCTCATGTGATTGATTGGAATGTAATCCAAGGATAGTTCCAAGTGGGACCGAAGTTCATTCTCAATAGGAGAGAAATTTTACTCTAGAACAATACCATCAGACAAGTAAAGGTGCAATGGAAGCAGCTTAGTCCGAAAGAAGCTACTTGGGAGCTAGAAAGTAATATCCAGGAGGCATATCCCGACTTGTTCCAAGAAGCTGGAATGGAGGAATAAAAACAAAAGTTATAACACTAAGGACGGTGGTATATTTTAAGGGGAGGTGTATGTAATACCCCCTGAATTAATAATTATTATTAATTCTATTGGAAAATACTTTATTGATTATTTTTATTATTTTTGACAAGAAAGTAAAAATAAAATAGTTTGTAATAAAAACATTTGTATTTAATAAAATATGATGAAGGGAGAGAAAAGTGGATATATATGTTGAAGATTGTTTGTTGATCCACATGAGAAATAAGAAAAGTGGCCAAAACCACTAAGACAGAACTCAAGATGTAGGAGGCATCATCCCAAAAAATAAGGTATGCACTCCTAATCGAGTGCTAAAGAGAAGGAGGCTCATAAATGACCAAGTCCTAGGATAAATACTATATATTAGTATGTCCATGAGCAACAAGAGTCTAGAATTGGACGTGGATTAACATCTATAAAATGCAAGAGATAGCGCATTGAAATATTTTTTTCTTGTGGTTCAGTGAAAAGGCTCAGGGGTTCTAGATAAAGTAATATGGCTGCTCTAGGAGTTGCTTGGGAGGAACAACTTCTCCACTTTTGTTTTCCTAGCATTGGTGCAGTGGAAGGTGTATTTTAATGTTGAATTGTAGTACTTCCAGGAAGCAGTGTTTATACATTTCTGTAGAACAACTATCCATGTTTTTCTATAGTATATTCAATCTGTACAATGTTAGATTACTTCTTAACACATTTCTGGTCAAGCATCCATACCCGCATCAAGGAATGTTAAAAATGTTATTAATGTCGTACTTTGTAAGTTGTTCTAAGCATAATTAGTTAGATTTGGATGTTGTTGAGTTGTTAAGGTTTTGAAACTAATACTAGGATGATTTAGAATTGATTAGTCTGCATCTAATAGATTTTTGGTTGTGGATCCTAATATTCTAGATCCAGAGATATTATTCAGTCGTGTTTGTACCCCAAGTGTACTGTACACTCATTCCCCCCACCTTCGAGTTCTGGGCAGCACCCTAAAAAAGGGGGTTTGGGGGAAATGCCCCCAAAATATGGGGGTTCAGGGGCAATTTCCCTGAGATATAGGGGTTCGGGGGAAACTCCCTCAAGAAAGGGGGGTTCAGGGGTGGAGCCCCTGAGAAATTTTTTGGGGATGTGTGTTGGCCAACAGTTACACAGACCCATGGTATTGGGTTAACCATAGTATTTTCCCATGGTATTTTTCCCCGATAAAAGAAATCATTGTAACATGGTTGTGTATGGTATTATTTCATTGTAAACAATCTCTATGATTGTGTGAGAGAGACTATGAGAGCGTGAAGAGGAAGTGCAGCGGTTTTGTTGTAGGTTGTGTCCCTTCATCTTTCTAGACTGTAATACAAGGACTTGCAATTTCTTTGTGGACGTAGCCCATCGTTTGGGTGAACCACATTATATTTGTGTCTCTCTATAATGTGTTTCGCATCTTGTTTAATGATTTAACTGTATATTTTTTATTGCTCTGTAGTCCTATTTTCTAACACATATTGAATCCTTAGTTTTAAACTGTATCATGTATTCCTACATTTAACTGTGTTTTCTTGTCTGTATCGATTGCACTTAAATATTCCTCAATCGTGCTTCTCGGATTTAGAATATCAAATGAAATGATAATGCTCATTTATGGTATAGATCCGTAATTTTTAATATTGTAATTGAAATCCAATTACAAAGAGAAAACCCTAATTTATTTGGCGCAGTTTAGATTCACGACTGTTAAATAATGTACAAAACTATGGAACCAAAAAGGTTAAGCATCAAGATAATATTCAGATCTAATTAAATTACAATAAAAAAAAACCCCAAGTTTTTAAACCAAAACCCTTTGAACCCGTATAATTAAAAACTTGATTTGCAAGGTTACTTGTTAATCTGCAAGGAGAATGAGATCGATGACTTAGATCTAAGCTGCAATGAGATCAATGGCTCATAAGAGTTGCGGAAGATAGATTTGCAAAAGAGAAGTTTTGAAAAGTTGAAAGGAAACCCACAATCTGCAAGGTTAATTTTCAATCCGCAAAGGAAATCAGATCGACGATTGAGATCTAAGACACTACGAGATCAACGGCTCACAGAAGTTGTGGAAGATGGATTTGCAGAAGAACAATTCCAAAAATTTGAAAGGAAACCCACAATATGCAATCTGCAAGGTTAAATGTTGATCAAAAATCACAACCAAATCCACAGCTGAGATCTAAGCCGCAACAAGATAAACAGCTCATAGTAGTTGCTGAAGACAGATTTGTGGAAGAACAATTCCAAAAAGTTGGAAGGAAACCTACAATCTGCAATCCACGGTCCACACGGTTAATTGTTGATCTGTAAAGGAAATCATGTCGATGATTGAGATCTAAGCTGCAACGAGATCAATGACTCACAGGAGCTACAAAAGACGGATTTGTGGAAGAGCAGTTCTGAAAAGTTGAAAAGAAACCCGCAATTCGTTATCTGTAAAGTTAATTATTGATCTGCAAAGATCAGATCGACGGTTGAGATCTAAGCCACAAGGAGATCGACGACTCATAGGAATTTAAAAAGACTAAATTGTGGAACCCCAATTCAAAATTTTTGGATGGCGCACCCAGAATCCACAATCCGTATTATAGAAGGTGTTGATTCGCAAAATAAATTAGAACAACATTCGAGATCGAACCCGCAAGAAGATCAACGACTGACAAGAATTGCGGAAGCTTAATTGCAGATGCGATATTCTTTATCTTAAAATGTGTATTTTCTGCAATCTGCAACCCGCAATTTACATAAATCAAATTGCAGAAGGGTAACTTTTATAAGTTAAAATGTAGTCTCGCAATCTGCAATCCGCAATTAGCGGAAAGCTAATTGCATAAGCTTATTTGTGGAAAGTAAATGGAGGAAGAAATTTTCTAAAATGTTTTATTTAAGTTATGCGATCCACAATCTACATTGCAGAAGAATCACTACGGAAAGGTAATTGCGGAGGGATAATTTTGTTTACAGTTTAAATTGAATCCTGCAACCCACAATCCACATTATAGAAGGATCATTGCAAAGGGAAAACCTATGAAATGGTCATTGCGGAATGGTTAACGCAGAAGGATATCTATAGAATTACTAGCAAACTAAGAAAATAGCTTTAAACACTGAAGTGTTTTGAAAAAAAATTGTTTGCAATTGGATTATAAGGTTTTAAGGAAATGCTAATCAAACTTATAATGCCAAGGTTATGGAATAAACTCTGTAATATTCAATAATTCCTTATGACATTGAGGGACTTTATTAATGTGTCTATAGATATATGTTATGGTGGAATATTTTTTTATAGATTTTAAAGTACAAGTAGGAAGAAAATAAATGTGAATCAACAATCATATTTTTTTGGTTTTTTTTTTTAATTTTATATATTGTTTAAAGAATATGGTTCTTTATTTATTTTTATTTCTTTCAAGGCAGCCACTAAGTTTCTTTACAAACTTCTTAATCTTTTGCAAAGCCATTGTAATATTAATAAACCTAATTTTTTTTACTTATTTTTGGCTTTAAAAAAACTAGATACTTTATTAAGTGTGTAATAGTAAATGTTTTTTCCTTGAAATTTATGAAAGATCAATTGTGTCTTGAATAAAAAAGTGGCATTTAGTAAAGTAAAAACTAAAAAACTAGGACAAATAATAATTTTTTTGTTCTCCAACTTTGTCTAACTTTACCATATGTCAATTTTGCAATCATCTAGGTAAAATACTAAAAACTTAAGACAAACAGTTAAAATTTGGAAAAAATAGTTGTTATTAATTGTTAAAACAAGAAAATATATTCTTAAATTGGTTTTTTAATTGTTTATTTTTAATGATTATATATTTGAAAAATATAAATAATTATAACATATATAGGATTGGATGAATGTTTATTTTATTTAATATTGGTTTATATTTTTTTTTGATGCTATGCTATATATATAACATTATGATACACTTTAAATGCTTTTTGTTCAAGACAAATAATAAATTAATAAGATACCAAGGTGGAAGCATAGGTGGTAAATAAGGTGTGCCTTATCCAATCAACGTATGAAGAGAAGAGGTAAATAAGAGACCTGTCTTTTTTTATCCATAGAAAAAAATCATAATTTTATATACTATATACAAATTATATTTTGCAGATGATCCACTATCAAATTGATAAGTGTTTATTTGATCAATACAAATAGCTCAAAAAAAAGGTTATACAAAAATATCAAAAAATATAAGTCTTAATTACATAAATGATCCATATATTGCAGATATATCATAATCAACAACAAGTCTCTGTTGTCCCCAAATACTTCACAAAAATTTCAGCTCCATAGTATAATACTTCACAAGTATCATCCATATCAGATATTCACCAAGAATGATGTCATCAAACTGCACAGAAAACTGCATAATCACCAAAGTCATAGCCATCAAAGTCCTCAAAAATCATCCAAGTATACAAGCCTTGTATACAAAAAAGATAAACATATTATCTTCCATATAGTAATCAACTCTAATCAAACTAGAAGTATCTCCACAATAACTCATATAAGACTAAGTCCATCAAAAATAACTAAAACAGTTAGATTGTCAACAAAAATAAAGATCAGATCATAAAAAGGACTTTAGAAGACTTGATAGGTATCATGTCTCTTAGATCCATTAAACTCAGAGATAAGCTAACATCCATTCTGAACGTTCCCACCATCATTAGCTAACTTATCAACGGATGCATTTCTTTCTCTATAAATGTGTTTGAAGTCTTTCTGCTCAAATAAATCAGATAGTCTAATGACTTCTTGTAATAACTGAGCAAGTTGTAAATTGTGAATTCTGAATTTACCTGTAATCCAGTTAATGACCGGCAAGGAGTCTCCAAAAGCCTAGATTTTAGAAATTTGCTTGTCCAATGCCAAAATTAAAAGTAATTTCAAAGCATATAACTCGGCAATATTGTTAGTTCCTATCCCCAACCCAGCTTTAAAAGTGAAAAAGTGATCATCTTTGAGGAAAAGAATACCCCCAACACCACACAAATGTGGATCACTAGAAGCAGATCCATCAAAAAAACCCCAAGGTTTAGTTTTGTCAATAATATCCTTAGTGATGATTCTAATCTTCAATGCTTCATTATCCTGAGGATAAGACGAAAGTAAACCCAAATTGGATACAGAAACCTGCGCAAGAGATGGAGTAAAGTCATCAAAACAGCTATGATTCTTAGCCTTCCATTTGAACCAAGTTACAATGACAGGCAGGGATGTGATAGATTTTACCTTGTTATTGAGACACCAATTATTCATACATGAAAGAATTGAGTCCCCAACCCAAAGATTCTGAATTTTAACCTTAGACTCAATCTCCTTCCAAACAGATTTAGTATAAGGACATTCAGCCCCTAAATGAAAATTAGTTTCAACATCAACTTTACACAGATAGCATCATCCCGGTCCCTCCCAAACCCTTTTAATTAGAATATCACATGTAAAGGCTTTACTTGAGAATACAAACCAGCAAAAAAAAATTTGACTTAAGGGGACACTTAAGTTGCCAAATCTTGCTCCACCACTAGGAAGTTTCCATCTCATGATGTTCGGGAATCAAATCCATGTATCCACCTTTAGGGGAGTACTTACCAGATTTAGCCTGGTTCCAAAAAAGCACATCATCCTCATTTTTAAGTCTGATATGACTAGATTTTAAGATGGACAGATATCCATTCCATGCATTAATATCCCAATCCTCAACAAAAATAAGTACTTTAGCACTTAGCCATCCTTATTCCATCAAATGAGACACAGTTGATGACCCAATATCTTTCAAAAAGAGAAAACCTGTAGAATTTAGAATATCAATCAAGTGAGAGGGTAAGATATGTCACCATTTGCAACCTGCCCAAGGATCCAAACCAATACGAACATTAGCTCCATTCCCAACCTTCCATACAAGAAAATCACCAATAAGATTAAAAGACCAAAGCACAGATTTCCAACAAATAGATATACCTGATTTCTTCTTATGCTTGTCTCTAATCCAATCCAGCAATGTGTGTGGCCTAATATATTTCTGAATGGAAATCTGTACCCAAAGCCCCGAACCATGGATTATGTTCCATACACTCTTAGCAACAAGTGCTTTGGAAAATAGAGCAGGTACTTTCAACCTCCATCCACCCATAGATTTTAGATTTTCCAGGACCTTCCAGGAAGTTCAAGGCAATTCGGAAGATGATCCATAGCTACCAGACCATAAAAATTTAAAACACATCTTTCTGATTTTCTCAATAATCCCAACTGGAATCCAGAAGTGCAACCAGTGTACAGGAAAAGCTTCAAGGAAAGACTTTATCAAAATAATCTTACCACCCCTGGACAGCCATCTAAAACTCCAATTCTCAATGCATTTTTCAACTTTTGCAATGAGCCAATCCCAATCTTTCAGTAAATATCTGCAAGGTTTTAAATAAAAACCAAGGTATTTCATAGCACTGTCAATTTTTAGGACAGTCAATGAAAAAATATTCTGTAAAGAGATCAACTCTGTATCATCCAACCCAGAATAATAGAAAGATGATTTTTCCTCATTAATCATCATCCCTGAGGCTTTAATGAAATCCATCAAAATTTCATTCAAAGTTGATAAAGACTGTGCAGATCCATCAGTGATCATAACAATGTCATCCACAAAAAGAACATCAGTCAATGAAATATTATTTCCAAAAGAGATGCCCCTGAAAACACCATTTAATTTAGCAAATATTAGAGCCCTACACAAACCTTCAACAACAACAAGAAAAAGCAAAGGGACAAGAGGACACCCTTATCTAAGTCCACGGCCATAGCTAAAGAAGCTAGAAGCCACACCATTAATCAAAATAGAAAAAGTTACAGAGGTTAGGCTGCTCATAACCCAAGTAATGAAGGATACATCAAAACCCATTTTGCTTAAAATAACCCTCAAATAAATCCAACTGACTCTATCGTAGGCTTTAGATAGATCAATTTTTAGAACCACAGACTTTAAACCCTTACAATGAATAGAGTGAATGCCTTCCTAAATGGCACCCACAACATCATGGATTTTCCTACCAGGCAAAAACCCAAACTACTCATTTGAGATATATCTGCCCAATACCTTCTTAATTCTGGTAGAAATAATCTTACCAATAATATTATAACTGAAATTACATAAAGAAATGTGCCTATAACCATCAAAAGTACTAGGACAATCATATTTAGGTATCAAGGCTATGAAAGTTGAGTTAACAACTAGAATTTTGCCATTTTTCCTTGAATCCTCAATAACCCTTAACAGATCCAAGCCCATCACATCAAAAAGAACCCTATAAACCTCTACAGGAATCCCATCCGGACCTGGACTCTTATCATTCTTACTTATAGTAAGAACAAATTTTATCTCATCCAAAGTAACACGGGTCATAAGGTCCGAATTCTCCTCAGCAGTAATAGATGATGCAAAATTATCAGCAGTTTTCAAAAGTTCAAAAAGATGAAGATTTGTATCAGCCTGAATTAAAGTCTCAAAATGTTGTACACTAGCCCCAGCAATAGCATCAAAACCTTCCACCATAATGCCCCTATCATCTTTGATCTTCCATATAGAATTAACATTATTTCTTTGATTAGTAAATTTGTGGAAAAAAGGTGTATCATCATCCCCACAAAGCAACCAAATAACCCTACTCTTCTGTCTGGTTTCATGTTCTCGATCCAAGAGGATTTTTCTCTTTTGAGATTCCAAATCAATCAGAGCTACCTTATCCTCTTCAGAAGAGAAACCAAATCCAGTCTTAAGTGAAAAAATAGAGATCATAATTTCAATTTCCACTAAATCTTTGAACTCCATCTCCTTTTTCATAACAGACCAAGAAATGGAAACTTCCTTAATACGCTTGAGATTAGAAGCAAAGTGAGATGCAGGGGAAACATGCAAGTTATTAGTGTAGACCACCCATGATTCTTTCAATAATTTAACCAAATCATCATTTACAAGCCAATGAGCATTAAAATTGAATGGACTTTTCATCTAATCCCCCTATTCAGAATCTGAAGAAAAATAGGTTGATGGTCAGAGTCCCCACCACTTCCCACCCACCAACGATAAAAGAAATCAAGATCTAACGGGTCAGCTGATACAAGAAACCTATCCAATCTTTAACAAATGCTCTCAACCCCTACTCTCCTATTAGTCCATGTGGGAAGCATAACAGAAGGTACAACATCCATAACTCCAAAGGTCTCCAAAGATTTTATAAAAAAATCAGATAAAGAATCCAATCTTGCTCTAATACTCCATATCTCAGATAAACCCATGGATAAATTCAAATCCCCTCCTAGGATAATTAACTTTTCACATTTAAGGCATTCCAATTCCATTAGATTATTCCAGAAAACTACTCTGTCATTGTAAGGACCATAGATGTTGGAAAAACATATATCCAAATTAAGTTCAATAGAAAACAAAGAAGCACAAAGACCCGAACCCACACCCCAGGCATTCAATAAGTGAAAAAATCAGGATCTCCAGCCTAAAAGAAGACCTCTTGATTTGCCTCTAGCATCCACAGATAGAAATGTCCAACCACTCATCATGGATTCCAGTTCATCCGCAAACAAAGTACCATTACCCATGGATCCTTGCAAAAATAAAACATCAATATGTTGATCTTCTACTAACCTACACACCGCTAGTTTTTTTTGTTTACTAGCCAAACCACGACAGTTTAGGGTCATTAATATCATAAGGTAACCTTAACAGGGGCTAATGCTGCTCTAAGTGCCCTGATATCATTATTCTGATCAATATCCTTCAAAGGTTTCCCATCAGAACAAAAACCCGAAATACCTCTACCCAATCCAAAGCCAGATGAAATAGGATAATCTCCTGTCAACTTAGTACAGGACCTAAGGAAATAACTAGTTTCATGAACCACTTTCTTAAAAGGGGAAATGAACCCCAAGTTCCTTAAAGGAGAAACAGACAAAAAACCCTCCTCAGATTTACCAACAGAGACCTTCGCACCCTGAAAAGGTAAACTAAGGGGTTTAAGAGCCTGAATGCAGGACTTCAAAGGAATAGCCATCCCATTAGGAGATAAAACCAAACCCTCATCCCCAGGTCTCACTGATTTAGCAGTCACATCAAAAAGTTCAACAAAAGGAACAACAAGATTTTTTACCATCGAAACATATTTTGGTTTATGTAAATTCTCATCACGATAATTCGTATTTAAGGATAAATGACAATGAGAAACCAAATGACCATAACCGTAACATCTGTTACATTTGAAAGGTATACCAACATAATCCAATGATTGACTAAAAATAGATTCCCCATGCTTTATAGCAATATCAGATGCAAGTCCATTCCGAAGATCCATTAAAACCAAAACCCTCCCCAAACAACAAAACCCCCGAGTCTAAAAAGGAGAGATCGGTTTCCAGAAAAGTCCCCAAGGTATTGCCAATAAGTTTAAAGAATTCTAATGACCAGAATTCAAAGGGTAAAGTAGGTAACTTCACCCAAATAGGCATCGAATCATACCTCTCATTACGTGGATCAAAAAGTGGTTGCCAGCGTTTGAGCAGCAAACCAGAGTAATTCCATTTCCATACCCCGGCCAGAATACGAGCTGCGTCTGCTTCATTCTTGAACTTGAAAGTGAGCCACCCCCTTAGGAGAACAAAAATATCAGGACAGGTAATGATATTTTTCCAAGAATCAAGAACCCACTTCTTTACCCCGTCAGAAGAAACTTTGGGGCCTCCAAATCTTCCCACCAACGTAAGTGCATTAGTAAGCACTATATTATTCAAAGCAATGTCCTCTCCAACCACCAGAAGCAGGATATCCACTTTACGAATAGGTTTTTTGCTACGCTTATGAACAACAAGTGAAATATTAGGTTCCAAGCACACAGAAGGACTATGCACATCACAGACCCCCATATCTACAGGCATTGAAAGAAACTCAACAAACCCACCAAACGAATTACCATCAACCCCCTCCTTCAATACCAAACAATCGCTCGTCTCTTCAGACACATGTCCCTTGGCAAAACTTATATCAAGACCTAAATTCGCCAAATCTGGTTCATCATAGACAAACCCCAGACCCGGACCCAAATCCACAAGACTTACCAACATAGCCTATTTAGACGTAGAATGAACAAGTGTAGGCATTGATACATCACCACCATTCCCCACTCAGCCAGCCAACAGAGATTCCGGCCCACTCCCATCAGAGAGAAGCTTAAGCACATAAACTGCACTCCACTGTGTCTTTCCCGCAGAATAAACCGGAGGAATGTATAGACCGACAAATGACTTCAATAAACCCACATTAGAACACCTAGATAAACCTTCTACGCACTACTTCAGACAAACCTCAACAACAGGTTTAAAGGGATGCATCCCAGGGAAAACATCAACCCGATCCATCAAGACCCTCGAATCATTACTCAGAATAAACGGATCATCCACCAGTCCATCTGCTCTCATCTTCGACCTACAATGAGAAGGGTTCGAAACAGGAACTGAACACAAACCAGGAGAAATCACCATGGCTCCCGCATCAACACTCACAAACAGCAATGAGGAAAAACATGGATCAATTGTTTTAGTTACCAACTCCCGAGACCGAGTAAACGCCCTATGTCCTTTTGGTGAGGTTCAAGCCAAAGTCTTAAAAACCCAAAGTGACATGGTTGCAGACCAACCACCAAAAGATAAAACAAATATTAAAGTGCAAAAAAACTTCGACTAAAATCGTGTAGTTGTGTAATTAAAATAAACTCCAGCTAAAATCATGAAATAAAAATCATCCACATGGCAAGCATGTAGTAACCCATCGACATGGCAAGCATGCAGTCACCCAAAAAGTACGTTCTGTCATTCTTATTGAATGATAAAATAACCCAAAATCTGTACATAAAGCCATGTGGCTCTCCCACAGTCAAACCCCAAATGTCTCTCCCGAGAAATGCTTTGTGACAAGTACTTTCTCTGAGCACAAACTGGCCTCCATAAATCCTTCTGTCACAAACATGGATAAATACGTACGGAGTAGTCTAACGGGTCAACGATTTTGCCCGGCCGTTAGACTACTCCGTCGACCACTGTCACCATCCCGGCGTCCATCCTGGCACCTCAGCGAAATCGTCGGAGGTCCGATGTGGGTCCAGAGGTTGTCAGGATCAAATCTGGTTCTGTCGATCGTCGTCCCGTCGCCGCAGCCAACGCCTCAGAACATTTACTCCACCACCCCGCGGGTTGGTGGCTACTCCCTCCATCGTCAACCCAAGCTCCTTTCAAACGCAGAATGTAGACTCTACATCCCCTGCTCTGGTTCATGTTCCATCCGCAGCTCGATCATCCCCTGCTCTGGTTCACGTTCCATCCGCAACAGTTCCGGCGCCTGCATCCACTACGATTCACGTTCCATCCGCAGCTCGATCATCGCTTGCTCTGGTTCACATTCCATCCCTACAGGTAATGCTTTACCTTACTCCCTACAGGTAAAATACAAGAAACCAGTACATCAATGACAGGTAAAATGCAGAAGTTTCACTAACTGCAAGCAATCCCTCTAGTTGATTGGCAAGAACTGCAAGAACAGAAACTGCATTGTCTGTAAGATCCGGTGTGTCATCTGTCAAAACATTAATTAGCAGAGGAACTACCCTAGCTGCTATTACCTGTGAAACATTTCCATGGAAAACTAAAAGATTAAACAAGGCAGTAGCTACATCCCTTTTGCCTCGGACAGTACCGTCCCGAAGAAGATTTATCAAGGCTGGAATGGCTTCTGGCCTTTCTCCAATTAATTTCTTATATTCATGAACAGAGGAAAGGCTGAAGAGTGTTGCAGCGGCATTCTCCCTAGATTCCATACTGCCTCCATTTCTGAGAACATTGATAATTGGATGTAATGCACCAGATTGCATTATTTTAGCTTTGTTCTTCTCGTAAATAGATAAATTTAGGATTGCAGTTACCGCATTTTCTTGAGCTTTGGGATCCTGTGAAGATAGCAGCGATACAAGCAAAGGTATGGCTCCTGCCTCTGTAATGCAATCTCTATTTTCCATGCTATATTTAGCAAGAAGTCTGAGTTCATAAGCAACCTGCCTTTTCACTTCAAAAGGTCCTGTAGCAAGCTTTTCTACAAGAAACGCTGCATTCATCTTTGGAGCTTCTAAAGCTGCCTTGGTACTCACGATGCTTTCCATTGAAGAACGTTTCTTCTTGTTTTCTGGTTTTTCAAAAGGGATATTATGAGCATCGGAATACTGAGTAATGAGGCTGCGAAGAGTATGATTTGGAATAAGATTTGTGTGCAAAATCTTCTGCCCATTCTTCGAACAAGTAGAGTGTCCTTCCTCGATCCATCTAGTTATGGATGGTAGCTCATATGTTTTCCCAGTAGAGACAATGATTGGTTCTCTCATCAAATCAAGTGAGATCGAACATCTAAAATCATCTAGAATAACAGGGACATCCTTGGAATCTGTCCTGGAAACTCTGTGTTCACTTGATGGTTGTAATTGCGCATCAAATTCCATATCCGTAACCCCAAATAGGACACACTTGCAATAGAGCATGAAACCAATCAAGCTATGAATAATTGAAACATTTTGATCTGCACCTAGCTTATTTTGATTTCTCAACTCTTCCCCCAACAATTCTATCTCTCTTAAACAATCTCTTGCATTTCTCAGATGTAAAAAGTCGAATAAAATTCTGATTTTAGATTCCTTTCTTGAGCATGAAAGCCCTATTCATGAAGCAATAAAATTGAATCTGCATGGAACCCTGTTATTTGAACCCGTAAGAAATTGTATTTGCCAAATAGCCAAATAAGTGTTATGGTCAGCATTATGTGTTATGGACCAAATAGCCAAATAGCCAAATAACACTGATATTTAGTGAACTGGTCAGGATTTTGGCTACATAAGCACTGTAATATAACCTATACTTTACTTCTACACTGCAACTTGTTGTGGCTGCCTTGTTAGCCAGGATGCATGCTCAGCCACAGCTGGAATTCATCAATAGAGCTTTTACTGACCTCCATGAGAATTCTTTTCAGGAACAGCTAAGTTGATGAATGGGCCAACTACACTTATCAATTGGGTGTGTACTTTGTATTCTATGATGACATGGGGAAATGTTTTTAGTTGGGCTGTTTCTATGAGTCATGGATGTTCATATTGCAGTAAAGGATCAATGCCCAATTTTTTGTGGGCATCTTTATCCGACTCAAATAGGCATGAATTCTCCTATTAGGGATGTTGGGTGCTGCTGCTAATTCATTTTTTGCTGCATGTACTTTAGAGACATTTATCATGAACTGTTGGAAGCTCAAATAGGGGTTTTCATTGTTGTATCAGATTTTTTAATTTTTTCTCTACTTGAAACAGTAGTTCTCTTTGAATGCCAATGGCATTTTTCCCCATGTTCTGGGTGACATCTTGTATTCTTTATTCTTGCAGTTCTGTTGTCACCCTAAGACTAAGGTTTGTCATTCTAACTGGCAATTTTTGCAAAGTTCAAATGCTGCTCTTAAGCAGCGAAATGTGTAAACTTTAAACTCTCATATGAGATCTGAAATTACTAGAATATGAATATTTTATTGAATATCCTTCTTGAAGATCTAGTCTCTAAATGTTAATTCTCTATATCTGATTTACATACTCATGAGCTAAAACCACATGGTTAGTTTCCAGGTTGGCACTTATAATGTTTTGTAATACCTAGCATTATGTGTTATGGACCAAATAACCAAATAAGCATAAAAAAGACCAAATTCACTAATGTCGAGCCTAAATCAAGTGAATTTGGTTGTACTAAAATGTCAAGCCTATTCAGTTTTCAATTTCTCTTTATGTTCTACTAAAATTTTCAGTGCGGCTCATAGAGACATTTAATATAGTTGTAAGTCTTATTTTCTCTTTGTTATGTTGTTTAGATTGCTTGCTTGGGAATATGTATTGAAGCTAGTTATTCTTATTTTCATTAAATGGAGGATCAACTGCCATTTACTTTTGTTTTACGTGTGTTATTCTTATGTTCTACATTATGCTTTCTTGTGACATTTTTAAGGAATTTGATTTAATTGTTTAATTACCATCTCATCAAAAATTGTTTGTGTTTGTTTTTGTCTTTTCAGGTTATTCAAAAGAAGAACATACACGATGGTGAATAAATGGACAATGTGCATTGATGTGTCATGTTACCCCAATCCAGGACAAGCAACCATGGCTTATTTCATAGTGAACAATGCTTATAATGAGGTTTTTCACAGAAAGTGGGATATATCTGCTAGGACAACCAACAATGAAGCATACTATATTGCACTTATTGAAGGGCTAAAATCAGTCAAAAACTATGGTGCAAATGACATTTCGGTCTTCACCAACTCAGAACTTGTGTGTAAGCAGATGAAAGGGGAGTATGAAGTTCGAAAAGTCAATTTAAAACCCCATTGCTGTTCAATTTCAATCATTTACGATAAATCACCACTCAGATATTAAAAGGATGTTGAGTGGTCTATTGTCCGGAACGATGTCTACTTTAGGGGAGAGTGTGAAAGATAAAGTGGTGTCAAAGCCTATTCCATCAAAATCTGCTGCCAAACATTGTTACAGCTCTGGAATATGTATATGTTTGTTTGTTATATTTTTTTTAGTGTCTGTCATAGTGTGGCTATTTCATTAAAGAAGAAGCCAATATGTGCCTTATCCTGTAATGACATTGGATCGTACAAATTTTTGTTTTTTGGACGACAAGATGTTTTTTGCTCTTTCAATGGGAAAATGTAATGATAGAGAGATCTTGTTATAAATCTGACTTCGCATGAGTGACAATGGTCTTTTGCAATTATCTATAATGCCTGATAAATGTTCTTTTGCAATTATCTATAATGCCTGATAAATGTTCTTTTGCAATTATCTATAATGCCTGATAAATAACTGTTTGAGTAAGACTTATAATTATCTATAATGCCTGATAAATAACTGTTAGAGTGAGACTTGTGGCAAGCTTACATAACTGTTTGAGCCAGACTTGTGGTATGTTACATAGTTTGATTTCTAATGATGAGTACTTTGGCGTTGAAGATTGAAAAAGGTGGAAGTTTTACATAATTGACAAGTGCTCAAAATTCATAGTAAATCCTATACATTTTGGAACTAGAATTAATCAAATGCACAGATGTTTCAATGAAAAACACACAGACAGAAGTGATGCAATTTGAGTCATGTAGGACATTTTAACAAATCAAGCCAGAAATCAACTATGTTGTCTTGGATCTTCTAAAAAACTTATTATCTATTGTCTTGGATCTTCTCAAAATGTGTCATTATCTTTTTGGCTTGGATCTCTGAAATTCTCTTTATTTATGTGCTTTGCAACTCTTCTAAGATCTTGTTATCCTCTTTGTCTTGAGTCTTCTATAAAATCTCCTAATATTTATTTCCTAAGAATTTGTGTTGATTTCTGATATACATAGTAATTTCTAACTTTGACTCAGTGCAGTCCTGCCTTGATATACATGAGATTTTTTGAATTAAAATTTTCCAACGGATAAGTGGATTTTTTGTCTAACTTCATGTTTAGAACTGATGGGAAGATGTGTTTCTCAACTTGGATTTCTACTCTTTAGGTTAGGTTTTCCCGAAGTCTTATTATTTTGCACCGATTTATTTCATTTAATTTTAGCTAATTAATCATGACCAAAAAAATTCAAAATTTTATCAAATTCATTCTTCAAGTATACATTATGTTACATTGTCCATGTCTTATAGATTACAAATAGTTATATTTATTTATCCCTTATTTGTCTTTTTCATCTTTCTTTGAGTCACATTTTCCTCTGCATGAAATTTAATTTAGAACCCTGAATGGGAGAATTGGAGTTTCTATCTATCCCACGAGCAATGTCTCTATTGTGGCTTCCATTCTTAACAAGCACCTGAACTCTTTCTTTCCTTGATTCTTTGAAACCCTTTCAAACTTAATAAAGCAATTGCATTTGAGTTTGGCATTCTTAACACCATATTACCATGTGTTTTCTATCTCTAATGTTATTTTGAAAATGCTAATTTGTCAAATCATGTAATCCTAAATAATTGAAAAATTCTACCATTCCAACATTTCTCACATCAGGCAGTTGCTATGCACCCACGTTTAGGCCTTGGGACTGATGATGTCTGTAAGTATTCTTTTCAATAATATTGGCCATGAGTCACATGCTTCATTTTAGTTAATTCTGTTGCAATCCAATACATTCATAGTCCACCCATCCTTAGCTCCTCTAAACACATCACTCGTCTCCTAACACTAAGAGACCATCTTTATGATCAAATTTCACTTGTCATTATTCAGGTTACAGAAGTACAGAGTCATGTGAGATTTTTTCATGGCAAATCATTTCTACAACACAATAATATCATGTTCAGATATGATGCAATAATGAAGAATAGTAGTTCTATTACATTTGCAAGATGAGAAAAAAACAATCTCAATTAAAAAAATTTGCATTCTAGCCGAAGAATAATACCCTGGGGCCAATCTTATGATCAAGGGTGTTATCTACAGGAGGGCCTGAGGCAAATCTTATTGATCAAGGCAGGAGGGACTGAGACAAATCTTATGATCAAGAGTACTATTTACAGTAGGGTGGGGTTTCCTGGCTCTTGTACAAAGTTAAATTGAAGAAAAAATAGTATATGTGTTTCATTCATGCTTCTTGGTCTTTGAAAACACATTTTTTTACCAAGGATACCTTGAAAGGTTGAAACAGAGGCCTACTTTAATTTTAGACAGTGGAAAAATTACACTTGAACTACGATGCTTCTATACTTACAGAGATGTTCTAAACCAAAGTATCCATCCACAAAGAATGTCAAATGATGAGTACATAAAGCTTAGGATCTACTACTTTCTTTAAAATTACAAAAAAGCTCTATTGCCTGAAAATGCAGAAGTATAAGGATGTTGGCAATCTATGCTATTTCAAAAAGGGTAATTCAAAACATCTACCATTCATCTTGCTAATGAAAACTAATTGTTCAGTATCAATGAGAATTCCAAGATATGAAAAAAAAATCAAATAGAAATTTACATTGTGTTCAGTCTTCTGGATTATCACTGGGGAGAGATTTCATAACCATCGACAACTGAACACAATGGTTGAACACTGAAAACATTCATGCACAGAAATAAATTTACATGTCTGTTCAAGGGCTATTTGCATAAACATAACTGAAAACATCATGTTAGCAGAACTTTGCAAAATGTCCCCAAAAAGCAAGTAATTCAGCTTTTGTGTTAGTTTCCCTGCCACAATTCAACTTAAGCTCGAACACATATGACTCACTCATTTTCAGATGAGCACCAGCACCACATTTTAATCCATTATCCTGGGAAGCACTGGCACCAGCACCACATTTTAATCCATTATCCTGAGAAGTACCGACACCAACACCACATTTTAATCCATTATCCTGGGAAGCACCATCAAAGAAACCTATCGGTCAACAGCTATTAAATGAAGAATCTCTAGCAACTCTATCACTTCTATCCATTCTTCCTTCCTTTTCTTTATGAATTTCCCCATACCCTCCCATTTCCTTAAAACTGACTTTCATTACATTCTAATGTTTCCCCTCAAATAAAACACGATTCATGTGTTTCCATATTTCTTAACATATATAACTTGGCAGCTCCTTCCAAGTGTTAACTCCTTAAATCCAGTTATGAAAGCTAAAGTGCAATGTATCATCAAATGATCTCTAGTTTCTGCGTCATTGTTGCACATGATACAAATATTTGGGCTATGACCACCCCTCTTACTTATTATCCTAAGTCAATATCCTATTTTCCAATGTAATTCAACAAAAATGTTTAATTTTTAAAGGAACTTGCCATTGCCAAAGAGAAGTGTACCAACAATTTTGTTTTACTTCGATATTTGAAAAGAAAATTGCTTCATATGCAAGTTTAGCAATTACGGTACGGGTGTTCTCATTCCATGACCATACTAAAGTGTCATGATTATCTAAGAGATGTATGCCACCTCTATAAAGACCAAATATATAATTGTCCCATTCTTTGATAGAAGCCCCTTGCAACTGCAATTCATTTCTATGTTTCCATCTTTGACAACCCCCACTTCCATCCTCGATTGTTGCCACAAGAGCAAGGGATAATTTATAAAACCCAGCTCCACCAACATAAGGATCCTCCCCTTTTCTAATACTTTGGTCATTCCTTGGTTTCCAAGTCAACCAATCATGTGCAACCGCCCATTTTTTGGAGCAACTTGAAACGTGTAATAGTCAACTGGGATTATCATGGACAAGAGGTCAACGTGCTGGCAAATCAGTTAATGTCGATCAAAAATCCGATCCGAATGTGATGGATTTGTGGGATTCTCCCCAACTGCAGCACTCCCACAGCTCCATGGGACATAAGAATGTGCCCAATATATAAAATTTTCCTGATTGGCTGGAAGACAACTTGAATTTTAGCAGGCAGATTGAAGTGCTTATCAAGAAGAAAACATTATGGGATTCGAGATTCTTGCGAGCTCTTGCACACATTGGACAGAAACGATTTAGCTGCAAACTCTCACTGCAAGTGCACCGCATAGAGGGGCTTCTACAAAGCATGAATGGCTCTCGTGTTTCTGTCTGTTGGAGGAGAAGAGGTAGAGAAGTAAAGACAAAACCTACCACTGTTTCTCAAGGAACTGTAGAATTTGAGGAAACTCTCCACCATAATTCCACCATCTATGGCAGCCAAAATCATGATAAGCGTATGCATTATAGATCGAAAATTTTCACTCTTTTTGTGACTGCTTTGGATGCCGAGGGCTTAGACTTTGGGAAGCATCGACTTGATTTCAGCAAATTGTTTCCAGAATTTTGGGGTTATGATAGAGAGAATGCAAAACTCAGAAGATGGACTACAACTTTCAAGCTTGTAGGTAAGGCTAAAGGAGGAATTTTAACTGTGACATTCCGTTATATAATCCTGAACAAGGAGCCATGGCAACAGCGGCGAAAAACAGCTGGTGATGTAGATTTTCATGAAAGATTATCAAAGCAATGTAGAACTCCACCAATATGTGCATTAGAAGGTCACACACCTTCCCCCACATCTGAACCTGGGGTAAGTCATGACTACTTAACTGATATGATCCTAGAATACCCTGTTAATGAGAGCCCTTCTAAATCTAGCATGCATGTTCAAACATCAAAAGCTGTGAGAGGGTCCAGTTTGGCATCCTTGTTTGCTCTTGAAGCGAAAATCAGCTTATTCCCTCCAGCCGGTCATTGGGTTCAATCCAGTGGTATTTCTAGCGAGGCTGCCAGCAAGAATGAGGACAAAGTTGTTTTCCTAGAGGATGATATTGAGTTCACAGTTGTTGAGAAGGGGGTGGAGATGAGCTGTGGAAATCTATCAGAATTGCTGGATGGAAATAAGAGTTGTGATGTGAATGGTTTGAAATCTAGAGAAGAGGAGGGAAGGATTGAGAATAGCACAAGTGTCTCACAGGTTCAGCAATTAGATTCTCTTTATCTCTGTTTGGAGAAGAATGGTGATGCTCAAGTGTCAGATGGGTCTCATGAGCATAAACAAGAGGGGCACACCAATTTGGGAAAGGATTCTAATAAAGATGATGATGATTTGGTTGAGAGTGAATTCCTCAGTATGCTTAATACAGATCATAATTTGTTTTGTTTAAGCTTTGTAAGTGAAACAGACTCTAACAGGACACACCTTTGCCACCAGTTTGAGAGAATTTATGGCAATGGGCATGGAATTTATGGAATTTGTCAGTCCTATAAATTCTCCTATGCCGAGATCTGTTCACCTGCCTGCTCTTTCAGATGGTCTTGGTTCAGCTGTCTGGATGAAGGAGGGAGGTTTATTAAGGCAAATGAATCCCATGTTATCCAATGATAGGAAAAGTAATGGGAGATTGCTCATGCAAGTATCAAAGCCTCTAGCAATGCCAGTAGAAACAGATTCGAGTGTTATTGATATTTTGCACAGTTTGGCTTCTCTTGGAGCTGAAAATCTTACCATGCAAGATGAAGCAACGATGCCCTTTGAAGACATTACTGGGAAAGATCTTCAGCAGGTAGCATTGGAAGCAGGTTCTGGCCTTGACAAATCCAAAAACAGGTGAGACTAATGATATCACTGTTTTAACTTTTTTTCATTTCTGTGTGGAAAAATTATATGCATTCAGAGAAGCTCTTCTTGTTCAAGATCATCACTTGTGTTTGTTTTTTTGACATGCAGCAATTGAATAGGTCGAGACACAAGATCAGATTGTAGATCTGACCAACTACCTAATGGCAAAAGAATGCTTATTTCAGAAGGAACAAAACAAGTGACATTTGGGACTCAAAGATTCAAGGCATATGTTTACAATGAATTTGCTTCACTTCAAGAGTTAGTCTTTTCTTCTATGGAGAGAATAGAAGCTCTAGCTATTGAGGGACTCAATATTTACAAACATCAACAAGCTTCCGTAAAATCCTTCACAAGCATGCAAAATATAAGATGACTTGAAAATCACTGCGAGGTTAAGGACCACTTCTATGGATTTGTCTTCCTTTTATTAAAAACTCAACCAAACTCATTACAATAGTCTGTACACCTATTCAAGACGGTCATATTTTCACAGATCCACTAAGATCACACACCAAAAAGGCAGAAAAGAACAGTAGAAGTTAACCATGATCCAAATAACGAAGGCCAAGCCATTTTGTTCAGTTACACTTTCCTTTTTTTTCCCCTTTTCATGTTGTTTCTTTGAATCTCTTCATGGAGTGGTGAATATACAGAGCCTCTCATCATCAGATAATTGTATCTACAATTGGCATGTGAAAATGGGCAACAAAGAGAAAACATTTTATGCACTACAAATGCTGGTCTAGATGAACTCTACACTCCTCACAGCAATTGCCATAGGTGTCATATCTTTTCCAAGGGGCCAACAATTCTCTGCCCAATGAAATTGTTTGGCAGCTAAGCAAACTCCTAGATCCCAGTGCCTTGAGAATGAAAAAAAGTGAGTGTCCAAAAGGGGGAATACTTCTAATACATCGCGTGACATGTAAATATCTTCAAGGCAGTGCCGTCAACATTTTTAAAATGAAAATAAAATGCAAAAATACATCATCAGAAAATTTTAAAATGCATGACATGTAGTATGTACAGGGCCTTGTTGCAGTTTCTAAGACATCTTGAAGAATCCACTTGTGCCATGTTTTCTGTTTGAAATGTTATTGGGTTTTCAAGAGTTTATTTAAAACAAAACAATACATAGCATTAGATGGATATTGCACATGGACAATGAACAGAGGCCCAGCATGGTTTGAAAGAAACAACAAGAATACGAGAATCACAAACACAATTCTTTAATTAATAAAATTGTAAAGGAAATCACATATAATAAGCAATTTAATTTAATTTATATGAGAATCCATGATGCCATACATAACTACATAGGTCATCCTCCCAAGGATCAAGCCCTTCTCAATATTAATGGGATCTTCCTTCATAAACAAAGTTCATAGCTCATTGGTCATTACTAAAGTTGAATCCCTTCCATGATGGGTTTCTGATGCCAGAAGATGATGCTCCAGCTAATTAGTCAAGTTTCGAAGGAAGACGATCACTTGGAAAATTTCTACAATCTGTAATTAAAAAAAATGAAATAGTCATTATAAAATGCATTCGCATGTAGAAAAACATAGGCATTCAATCTTTAACTACATAATATGAAATTCCCATCAAACATACTTGGTAAAGCAGGTAAGATTCCCTTGCATCTCTCTATGACCTTGGATTGACACAAAGGCCATGCATGGTTGCTTCTCTGCATACATAGGAGGAAGATGACTACAGCAACATCCTACAAATTAAATATAACAAGCAATTTTCACTGTCAACCATTTTTTTGTGTAATACACAAGTTAAATAATGAGGATGCCTAGATAAGAGTAAATGTCAAAGAGATGATATCATAGCATTGTCCAAACCTTGCGGGCCACCAACTGGAGACATGCCGACCAACTGGTCATGTTCCGGGGGAGGACGATCACTTGGAAAATTTATACAATCTGTAATTAAAAAAAATGAAATAGTCAATATAAAATGCATTTGCATGTAGAAAAACATAGACATTTAAACTTTAACTACCACATACGAAAGTCCCATCAAATGAACTTGGAAAAGCAGTTGAAGTTAGATGCCCTTGCATATCCCTATGGCCTTGGACTGACACCACAGTCGTCCACTGTTGCTTCTCTACACACATCAACACAATACACATTAAAAAATAAACTTAGTTAGAATTTAGAACTAAGCCAATGATTCATAATTCTAAATTCAATGATTCAATGAACAATGAACATCCACAATATCCAAAGTGAAACATAAAATTTGATAACTGATAGACTCATTGGATATCAATTGAAGACTGGAAGATACATAAAGAAGATACTCATTTAGTTATGCCTTTAAGAGTGAGTTAAGGACATTTAATATAAAGTTGGATAGCCCAATCAAGTATACCTGGTATAGCAAGAAATGTTGGTTTCCCTTGCATATCCCTATGGCCTTGGACTGGTGCCACAGTTGTGGAGTGTTGCACCTCTACACACATCAACCAAATACAAGTTAGAGACTGTTAATGTATGAGGGAAATGTAATTGACAAAGTGTTAGTAATTTAGCATTGCCCAAACCTTGTAGATTGCCAGATATAAAATTCTCCATGATGTGGTCATGTTGAAACTCCCCATGGCTTCGAATTGATGCCATGGTTGTGGATTGTTGTACCTCTACAAACATGAACACCATATATGTATGAAACATAAAACAATTCAAATACATTTCTATCACGACGTATGACAAGTATAATTAAATGCACCTAGCATGTCAGAAAAAGCTTGATGTGTTGCATCTCCCTTTGGCTTTGGCTTGACACAACTGTTGTGGATTGTTGCACCTCTGCAAATAACGAAAAACCAGCTCTTAAAGAAAGACAATGACTAAATACAATAATCTATAACCCATAACTCATTAGAATCAATGAAACTAACCTGAGTCCATATGCAATGCATTCTTTGCTCGAGGACGCCCCCGCTCTTTGAGGTATTGAAACTAAAACGGTTCAAATTCGGATGCATGGGTATTCAAATCAATTTCCAAACCATTATTTTGATTTTTCCTTCTTTTTTTCTTTGTAGGGCTAAGGAAACTCTTCTTTCTCTTCAAAGACGAATCAAGAGCATCTAACCCACCTGTGAAGTCAAAATCCATGATGTTTAAATTGTTGGCCTCATCCAACATTTTTTAACCATTTCAGTCAATTGCTTGGTCTTGCTCAAAGTAGTAGGGGGGCTGTTTTGAATCATCTGCAAGTAGCTAAACAACTTCGATCTAGCCAAATTAAGAGCATCAACATCTGCGTCAAGACCGCCAGTGACCATAACAGTGGTGTCAGTATCTACATTGAGGTTTTGAGGCTCTACACTTATTTCAGGGGGGTCGTTGAATGTGTTAGCCAATGTATCTTGATGAAGTAACGGGTATGATTCACTTGAGTGGAAAAATAACCAGTTGACTTTTATGGCGTGCTTGCAGATATTCCCACGAATAGACCATGGGCATTCACACACTGTAAAATTTGTGGTATACTGTTTGACAAGGTATTCCTTATCACGATTTGTTTGGCTCCTCACCCAATAAGCATGTGGTGTGCTCTCATGAGGACAACAATCGGTATCTTGGATTCTTCTAGCTCTGTCCATTGATGATTCAACTTGTTTTTCTCTCCTATAGTTATTTAGGTATCCTTCTTCTTTTAAAATTTCCTTGTACCGATAGCAAGGTTCAACACTCGTTAGGAGCATGTACAACAACCAGTCCATCCGACGTGCACATTTCTTCCTTCGATCGGATAGGAAGTTTGTCTTCAAATAACAATGATATGACTCAACTGCATTGTTGGTCTCCTGATTTGCATGAGGGAACTCTCTACAACCTTTCACCCACATCCCTACATGTAAAAACAAAGTTAGTAAAAGTATATCAGATTTATGAAAGACAAAATAGAAGCATAAACGACAATTTGTCCACTTACGAATCTTGTCACCAGCAACCCAATTATTGTGAAAATATTCTAGGAACGTCTTCTCATCTGCAAATTTGCTTTCAAATTTATGGATTGCTGCATCAACATCATCATTTGAAGTGTATTTCACGATGAAACCTAAGTCTTTGAAGATCTCATTTTCCTTTTCTGGATTTTTGACCAACCGGTGCACATTTTTCTTCCATGCTCTCCACACATGCCAAACACACAAGATCACATCACAACCTGTGACCCTCTTGCCATATTTAGAGAATTTAAGTGTGACACTATAAAAATAAATGCAAGATATATTGTTGCATAACAAAAGATAAGTTACCTCAAAGCAGCGATCTCAGCCAATGCATCATCAACCATGAATGCATTAACTTTCCAATCAGGACGGATATTGTAACACCTAACCATGAGTTGCTCCAACCATAGAGAAATATCTGCTGATGTATTTCTGAATGCCAGAACTCATGCAATTGGAACCCCACTTTGTTGGGCATCAAAAACCACCAGTGTATATAGCTGATACTGCCATATTCAAACGAATATGTAATGTCAAATTCAGTCCATGTACTATATTGAATGGATACATCTAAAATAATCACATTACATCCCTCATTGACATCCGACTTACCCCGTATTTATTTGTACTAAATGTTGAGTCCATGGCTAGTATGCTATTATGAGATAGCTTAACCATAGTCTCCAACATCCAGTTTGTTTGGATTCCAATTATAAAGGGGACATTTGCACTGGTGGACCTTTGGAAGAAGAAGAAGAAATCCTCTTGTCGCTTTTGGTGCCAAAGGTTGACACTCATTTCATCCTTTTGGTGGAGTTGATAGATTTCTTTCGACAACCGATTGTATATGTTTACAATATCTTTCCTAGATAGGAAAAAATCCCTATCTCGGGTTGCCACATCCATGTCAACATGTCTCTTGACATGCATTTTATAAACTGAATCAGGAGGCACTCCCAAAAAGTAACAACTCTCCACATATGAAACAATGTCCCTCGAAAGCTTAGGCTTATGCAATGTCCTAGCATTACCTGAAGTGTCAAGTTGGCCATGACAAGGCCATCCTTGCTCGTCTTCATGCTCATACATATTGTATGTCAATATTGCTATGTGAGGACTCTGAACCATAACCTTAACGATGAAATGGCATTGGCAACCTCTCTTCTTTGCAAATAGAGTCCTTCGTTTAGTCAACTGCTCTCCTCATCTGTCCTTAGGTCCATATGAACAATGATAACTACATAGGAAATTTTAGAGAGTTAGTAAACACAATGAATGATAAATGTGGTGTCAATGCTAATATGAATACATTGCACTTTTGAAAATACTTACAGTTCATATGGTAAGGCGGCACTACCCCTTTTTCCTGGTTGTTTGCTTTGTTTTCGTACAAAAGTACATGGAGCATTGGGGTTTTCTCCCTCCCCTTTGATAAAATCAGGAACTCTACTTGAAGGGATTAAAGCAACGCGATCAATGCTCATGTTTTCTTAATGTATTTCAGACCAGACTAGGTCTCGACTAGAAAAGATGACCATGTTTTTGGGATCTTGCACCTCAAGATCCATGATAGCCTCCCATTTTCCTCGCTTGCCCATTCTGGGCATTTTCCTATAGAACAATATGAAAACACATTAGCAATTTGTACTAGGTGGAGACATGCAAGCAACACATCCTTTCATACTTGGGTAAATTCACAAAAGCTATAAGATGCATTTAGACATTTACTTGCAATGTAATGTAATATAAAAAGCATAAGAAAAAAAAGAAAGAAGTGAATTTGATTGATAACTCAAGATGACAGTTGTTCGATAACACCATTATATATTCAATGAATGCATCCACATGCCTAGTGATAGATTTCAATATATCAAACCAATATATCAATATGCATACCCCTATCGCATCAAGTATTGTTCATCGATGTTAAAATAAAGTGTTTCAAGGTGAGTATCATGCGCATAGCTTGTCTTAAATGCAAAGCAATCAGCAGAGGATCGGTGCCCTTATCATTGTATGGTGGTGTAACAGACCCCACAGTTAGATCACATCATCTACTGTATTTTAAATCTGTCAGATGTTTTGACAAGTGAATGATCTCCGACCTTCCAATCCTGAACACAAACATGTAAGAGATCTACTATATTTAAATCTGTAAGATGTTTTGATAACTGAATGATCTGCGACCTTCCAATCCTGAACACAAACATGTAAGACAATTGGATACAGACGTATTTTGGAATCTACCATTTATGCCACTGACACTTTCAGACTTCTCACGGTTAAATATGAACCCTGCATTCTCAATCAAGAATTATTTAATTAAAAGTTTGTTTCTCAGAATATTTGTTTTCATTGAGACTAGTTGGATCTTAAAACGTGAAAATACAATAATAATAAAATGAAGAAGATTGAATATATTGGTTAAAAAATTTCCTATATTAGGCCTTGGAATGAAGTTATAAAATGTGTAATAAATGCACACAACATTGCAGCAATATCTGCAAAAACAAGTATACATTTCCAAGATTGCCACTTTTCAGTGTGTAACAAACTACAGTTAGAGTGAGATTCCACTCCCCAGGCTGCCCAGATTCACATATGAATGTCCTTCTAAGCACATCACAAGGGCAATGGGGTTATGTCTGACCCTTGAGGAATGAGTAATGTGAATAGAGCCGACTAGGGCTAGCACATGGAAGACCTAAGCATCCATGTTCATATTCTCTATTCTCTCTCACACCACTTCCATGTATTTTTATCTCCTCTCCAACAATTCCATATAAACTATTTCTATGGGGGAAGCAAGGAGCGAAGAGAGGTCATTCGCTAGTCTCAACAGACATCTGCATTTACTAAGAAATGTTGGAGGACTAAGTTTGTCGATCTACAAACCCAGAGGCAATGCTGGCAGCTAAATGGCTTGTTATAGTAATGAGTGGGGTGGCTCATTGGTAAATCCTTGTATGGCATGGAATTCTTATCGCTACTCAAGTAAAGAACACTGAAAATCCATTTGGATCTGTGATATATTTGGTGTTGTCACTTTTGAACTTCCTGAAGCAGGTATCCTCCAAAGGATTTGGTGACTCGGAAATTGGTGATTTGGCGTGGATTTTACCATGGTATCAGGCCAACCCAAATGGGCTTGTCTCTTAACATAGGTACTTGCTTCTCTAATCTCACTCGCACAATTTGCATATAGTTTTTGTTTTTATAAGACAGAAACCACCCAATTTTTAGCTGGAGTGGGATGAAAACTTTTGGGCCAGGTTGCTTTGGGGGTTCTTATAGCTTATACATGAATGCACTGAGAATTGAACTGGACAAGTTGTTGTAAAATCCCACCAATCTGCCTCTATATCACAACCCAAACAACCACACAATTTGCAGACATTAACCATACAACTGTGAATTTTAAATGCTGTATTTAGCTTTCAGAGGGATTTTCTATCTCTGCTTGCCATGAAGGTGGCATTCAAACCATTTATTGGACAGTGGGCAAGGCGCAATAACCGTCCAGAATTTGGTCTAAAAATCAAAATTATTGGCCATGTTTATGAACAGTTAGCAACTAATGTTGACTAGATTGCCCTTTATTGTGCAGATATGTCTTCAACTGCTTTCATTCAACCGCTGCCTGTAATTGAATTTATCGCAAAAGTTCTAAATAAGGATGTGGTAACAAGGCCCTTGTCGGAGAACAGTTAGCAACTAATGTTGACTAGATTGCCCTTTATTGTGCAGATATGTCTTCAACTGCTTTCATTCAACCGCTGCCTGTAATTGAATTTATCGCAAAAGTTCTAAATAAGGATGTGGTAACAAGGCCCTTGTCTGATGTTGATCGTATAAACGTATTAATCTCTGCTTCACACCATTCTTTAGATCTCTTGTTTGATACAAAAGAGGACCTCTCTTGCTTTTGGCATGCTGTTATCGGGGTCTATATGTTGTACTAGTAGCCTATCATTGATAAACGAGGATGAATTTTACCTGTCATTGATGTACTGGTTTCTTGTATTTTACCTGTAGGGATGGAATGTGAACCAGAGCAGGGGATGATCGAGCTGCGGATGGGACGTGAACCGTAGTGGATGCAGGCACCGAAACTGCTGCGGATGATCGAGCTGCGGATGGAACGTAAACCAGAGCAGGGGATGATCGAGCTACAGATGGAACGTGAACCAGAGCATGGGATGCAGAGTCTGCGTTCTGCGTTCGAAAGGAGCTCGGGTCGACGATGGAGGGAGTAGCCACCAACCCGCGGGGTGGTGGAGTAAATGTTCTGAGGCATTGGCTGCGGCGACGGGATGGCAATCGGTGGAACCAGATTTGATCCTGACAACCTCTGGACCCACATCGGACCTCCGACGATTTCGCTGAGGTGCCGGGACGGACCCCGGGACAGTGACGGTGGTTGACGGAGTAGTCTAACGGCCGGGCGAAATCGTCGACCCATTAGACTACTCCAATATGTTGTTTCACAGCTAACGATCGCCACGCTCCAAGAACCAACGCCTTCGATAAGAGACGTGTCTTATCCAACGAAGATGGAGAAGTGGTGAAGTTAATTTTTCGCTTTGTCAGAAATTTTAATTAGAAATTTGTATTTGTGTGGACCTTTTATGTGAAAAAATATATCAAGTGAAAAATAAATTTATTCACGAATTGTTGTATCGTAATTTCTCAATACATGTTATTAAATTATTTTAAATTAAATATTTATAAACTATTTATATTTAAAAAAAATTATATAATTTTATAACCCTCAACCATCTCGCTAAGACATTTTAATTTAAAATATATATTAGAATATTCAAATGACATATATTCAATGTGGAGTTCCATGCAATCTATCAGCAAAGGTAACACACCAAAATCTAATCTAAAATCTTCTTAACAAAGTACAATTTAGTTTATCAATTTTATATATAGAAAATAACTACATTAAAATGGTAATTTTTTTGGATATAGAATATTTCAAATAGCTAAATACATAGAAGAAAAAACACAAGAAAAACCTAAAAACATGTATTAAATATACACATAACATAAGCAAAGTGATGCACATCCGTCCAAATCTGATCATTAATATAAACATTAACTCCAACATCCAGTACTTCAAGATTCCACCTAATAACAAACGAAATATCTCAACCATTTTAACTTCTGTTATATGTTTTTAACTTATTGTTATGTGTTTTTAACTTGTTCTTAATTTTAGAAAGATTTTTGAAAAAACATCAAAACCATTTTAACAAACCAAACCAAATCTGATCATTAATATAGACATTAACTCCAACATCCAATAATTCAAGAATCCACACTATAAAAACGCAAGAATCCACGCTATAAAAACGCATGATAGTACTCATACTTAAGTTTCTACACAGTCAGAGCTGTGCCATATGCAGCCATGCTTAACTAAGCATTTATTTCAACGTATTAATCCTAATTAATCCCACTATCCATCTATATGCTCCATGACCAATTCATACAAACTATTTATCAAGCTGCGCTGCATTATCATGTCTTGGAGCATTTAGTTTCAGTACAGCATTGGCACCTAATTACCATTAGCTGCAAGCATTAGCAATTGACTAGTGTAATATGAACTATTTCCCCAGCAGCGAACCACTTGGCAGCCTGATCCAGCAGCAATATCTTTTATATCATCAACAGTATATTTGGTGGAGAACGAAAGTAAAATCCTCTCTCCGTCTCTGCCACATTTATTCAAAACATTTCCTCATGTTGATGTCTTGTAAAAGTGATTTATATATATATAATCTGATTGCGAAATTCATCACCTGATTTGAATCTGGTACTTATCTAAACTCAAGCCCTTTTTAGGTCTGTTTATTTTTCTTTATTAATTTCATCATTTTGCATAATATAGGGTACAGTAATTTAATAACTGTTCTTGATTTTGGGGACCTATATGGGTCAATTGTATTAGTTTTTATTTTAATTTTTAAAATATACATGTGTACTTGCAACGTTTATATATTTGTATTTTTTTTTTAAATTTGTCATTACTATTGTGAGACAGAAGCAGAAGCTGCTGACCTCACCATCTCGGGAATCCGTAGGCTGCTGGCTTAACATGAGCAGCATTAACTTGGTTTTTGGTTGATCCTGCTAGTTATTAACTACTACTACATTTACATTTATCAGGCCATGCCATGATGCGGTGTATGATTTATTAATGGCATTTATTGAACTGTCATTCAAATTCACGGTACCTTTAATAACTCACCGAACCATTTAACTGCTTCTACACTCTACATTCATCTTTGAAGCACCACTCTCCAACTAATATTTTAAACAGGCAAACATAGAATACAGAGCTGCAAAATTCACCATCAATGGCGGCCTCCTGGAATTCGTCGCGACTACTCTCATCTTAGTGTGTTTTTGCCCACAGTTTCCTGCATTAATTGTGTTAGGAGACTCTACTCTTGACGATGGCAACAACAATAACATCAATACACAGGCGAAGTGCAACTTCCCGCCTTACCGCAGAGATTTTCCTGGTGGGATACCTGCTGGACTCTTCTCTATTGGAAAGCTTACTTTAGATTTCTTGGGTATGACCTCCAAATACTCAACATTTATATTTCTATATACATTCTAAGGATTCAATAATTTTTCTCAGTCTCATTTCTGTATATTTTGAGCTGCAGCTTCGGCCTTGGGTATCAAAGAAACAATCCCTTTAAATCACCGGAGTCACATTCGCCTCGGCAGGCTCTGGCTACGACAACGCTACTTCAGAGAGTGGAGTAAGTAAAAAGCCATGGCCACTTTAGGCATTCATGGGCATTGTACTTACTTTGGTTGGTTTCCTGAAAGTGACGGCATTTTACATGTTTTTGCAGAATGTTATAAGTTTTGAGCAACATATACAATATCTGAGAGAATACTTGTCACGATTATGAAGTATGTAGGACCGCAAGAAGCATCCAGAATTATTAGCGAGTCCCTGTATTACATTGGTACGGAAAATGCTGATTTCGGCGTCAGTGATTTTAATTTCAACCCTCTAAACCTTCGATTTAATCGTGCAGCTCAGTTTATTGTCTCCCAGTATGTAGATTATCTCATTAGTCTTGGTTCTACTATTAAATACTGCTAGCTCTAGATATGTATGGTTAGCAGGTTACGTCTTTTTGTTTTGTTTCAGAAATAAAACCTGCTCTATAAAACCTTCTCTTCTACACCCGTAGCGACCATCTTTTTGCTATTCTTATAAACCAAAAACATCTATTATTTTGCAAATTTATACGTTAGTGTGGGCTATGCTTCTACCTGATGATGCTACTGTTGCTTTATGCAGGATCTCGGTCTCAACCTGGATCACAATCACGCTGGAACTGGGTCTAAGCCATTTGAGATAAAGTTGTAGACTCGAGCTCGTGAATGGCATTGAAAGAGCTGAGCTTTGTCTGTTATATTTTTGGCATTGAAGGAGATTCGCAGTTCCTCGGAAATGTTGGTGTCTGTCATTTAATGATTACCGACTGTCAGTGTCCACGAACTGATTATGTAATATGTAATGGGCTAAGGAAGTATCATTTGATTTTAGTGGCAGACTGGACTGGGACATGACACTCAAAATCAGATGTATGAAGAAGCCGCAGGAGGAGGACATGGCAGTGTCGCAGCTTCTGCTCACACACTTCCAATACTTTTCAGTTTTGTTGAGCTCATATTTCAGAGAAAAAATTCCAACTGTTGTTTCTCGGTTGAATTCATAAGATCCTTTTTATCAATTTGTGATCACTGGTTATATATATATATATATATCGACTTTACTACTGGGTACACGTTGATGTTATCTTTCACTTCAAGGGGATTGGTAGTGTTTATATAAATAAAATTAAGAAAACATAGAATTGATATGATTGTCTGTCTCATCTGATTCTGGAAATCAGCGGTAAAACTGAATTTGGAATTTGATCCCAGTTTGATTTTATAACAATCTCGTTTTTATGAATAATATATCTCCCCATCCTTCCATCCGGGGATCTCAATTAGATTTTCAGGTCTGCTAAGTCCTACTTTACTATTCTGCGTCCTACTATGGGGGTTGTCAGCGGCCATACAACCAAGTCATATTACCGTGCCATATTGGAAGCCAAGCCGTATTGGAGCCCAAGTCCAAGTGGGGGATTGAGTTTCCGTTGAATACCAGTAAGGTAGTCCAATTGCATAGATACGTTGCCCTTGTCCTAAGAAAGGGCAAGACTAGATACTTGAACTAGATTACTCACTTCACGGAAATTGGTAGTGTTTTTTGAATGGGTGACATGATTTATGTCCTTTGGCTTAGCCCTCAAATGGATTGATAAAGTGCTTTTAAATTGCTTTTAAGTTTGTTGTTTTCCCATAGTTTTCTGAGTTTCCTATGATGTTTATTTCTTATTTGAGTTTTCTATAATGTTTATTTCTTATTTATCTTCCTGTCCAGCTGGGAGATATTTGTTTTGAACACATTAGGTCCAAGTATCCCGTTCTAATCTGACATAGGTTTGTCAGTGGGCTTCTAAGCTGATTTCAATTTTAGTGTGTTGGAGCTCTGTCAATCAAACGCTGAGGGCACTACTATTGTTTAGTGTTTAGTGTGTTGCTTCTACCCCAGAGCCACTAATGTTTGATTAGGTCAATATGGTTTATGTTGGAGAACTATGACATCTATGTGAAAAAATTATTAGCTTTGATTATTTAGTATAAAAACTTACTTCCTTAAAGTGTCAGAATTGATCTCTTGCTGAGCCACAAAATCACTGCCATTGCACCCTGGACATATTAAAATACCCAAATCTCAAGAGCGGCTTTTCAAGGCATTAAAATATGTCCCGAGTCGAATTGCAGTGTGTGAACAGTATAAAACGTCACAGAGTAAAAATAATTGCAGTGTGTGAACTGTATAAGTATAAAACGTGACAGAGTCTTGACCTCCAAAGTGGTCAAGACTCTACAGAATGAGTGAAAGGCTGGCGAGAATTTCGTGTAAGCTTGAGGAAAGATATAAACAAGCCAGCAAATCGGGTAAGAACACTTTAAAACGAGTTGAGATTGATGCATGATTCAACAAAAACAAACACTCCATAACATGAACAAAAATGGCTCAATGTTGCAACAAGTTTCAGGAATTTAACGCTTAAAGAATAAAACAGACATAGTAAAGCCAGAAACCTTACCGAATACACTCGTCCATGCGGTCTGCCACCTGTTGATCAGCCTTTTAGAACAAATAAATTATTATGTAGATAGTTTGTATTAAAGGAAGAGCAGATTGTCCCTCCTCGCCTAAAATAGCCACACCGATACCATACCTGGGCTTGCCTCGTGGCCCGAGGGGAATTAAAGAAAGAAACGAATTCACACAATTGAATATTTGGTCAAAATGCATCGCTATAGAATAGCGATCGATTCATTGGACAATTCATTTGTTTTGTTCTTTTTGGCTTGAAGTGGACAAGCATATCTACAAGCACAATTAATGCTCTTGTTAAAAGATAAAACATAAAATTAATTACTAGTTTTCAAATTAATTACTATCTTAAAAAAGGAAATAAAGCTAGCATTGAAGGATCAATTTAAATGTTTGCAATGTTAGTGAAAATGAGTGTTAAAAGATATTGTGAATGTTAAAGGTGAAGAGATTTTGGCTATCCATTTATAAAGTTAATGATAGTTATATGTAACATTATAAAAAATAAAAATAAAAACTATTATTTAGTTAAGTAAGTTGAAAATTTTAATAAGGTTTATTATTAGTTTTTTAAATATATTTATTGTCGGTCCTACTGATTAGGTAATGTGAACTTGTTCTCTTTCTTGGTGGATTTAATAGAACTGACAAAATACACATCGCATTTTCAAATGCCTGCAAATTTTTATGTGGTACTAGCGACATCTCATTTCGTCAAGACGATTTTCAAGTTCTTTGGTAGATATCACATCTACGACATTAATCTTTGGTGTTGGTATGCCTAGTAGGCCACCACAATACTGCTTGTAATATCTTGTGCACTATCTCTTTTCCTACATAATGGCCTCCTGTGACACTATCATGTGCTTCATTTAATACGATCGATCGCTCATGTTCCAAGACAACGACAACGAATTTTATCTCGCCTCATCTTTGACAATTATCTAGCAATCAACTGGAAGTTTGCAACTCTCACAACTAATTTATTCTTTTTCATTTTACTAAATTATTTTGGTGCATATCATGTAGTCAATAAATGTACAATATCTCTGTAATTATCATCAATCATCTTTACTTCGAATAGTTGTGCATCGGGAAGATTATCGTAGAGACTCAGGCTCTTCTAAACTTTCTAATGTCGATAGATGGTCTGGTCCTGAATTCAATCGACCTAGTTTAACACTAATTTCAAATTCAAATTCTTGGAAGAGGAGAATCCATAGACAAATATTCCCCCCCAACACTGGATTATTGGCCAAATACTTCAATGCAGAATGGTTTGTATAAATCTTGAAGTGTCCTCCCAGCAAATAATGTCAAAATGTTTGCAAGGAATATACCATAGCAAGTCCATTTTCTATCATGGTATAGTTCTTTTCTTCTTTCGATAATTTTCTACTAGCGAAGGAAATAGGATCATCAATAGAAACGTCGCCTGATTGAGCAAGTACAACATTGAGCATGATAGATGACGCATCATTGTGTACATGAAACTCTTTCTTCCAGCCTGGAAAAACTAATATGGGTGTTGTAACCATCTTATTTTTCAAAATGTCCAGACTATTTTAACATTGCTCACTCCATTGAAAGTTGACATCTTTCTTCAATAATTTCTCCATAGGGGCAGTGACCTTTTCATATTCTATGATAAATTTTCGATAGTATCCCATACGTCCCATCATAGTTCTCAACTGCTTTACTGTCGAGGGTTATGGTAGGTTGACAATAATCAAAATTTTATCAAGATACACCAGTATACCATCGCGACAAACCACATGACCCAATAGAATTCCATAAGGATCATTAAAAATACACTTCTTTTAATCAAGGGAAATATAGTATTGTTTACATCGTTCCATGATCATTTTGAGGCTACAAATATGATATTTTACGAGCACAAATACCGTTTCGTCATCAAATTATACTTCAAAAAACTTATGAATGAAATCCTTAAAATCATCCATGGCTACATAACATTCTACCCTCTTCTATAATGTATCCTATTTAACAAAAAGTGACAAGATTCCTAGATTCTTTCGTATTTTGGGAATACCTTTCCACTTCTAATTCATAATTGGACAAACTTTTGACCATTGGGAAGGTATTGAAATTATCTACAACTTTTATATTTTGATTTTTTCCTAGTTCCTTACCATTTGTCAGGGGCGGGCATTTTAGTATCAAAGCATCTTTTAAAAGATGTTTTTTGTTACTATAAATCTTGCCCCGAAAAAATGATAAGGCATTAGTAAACATAAAATCTACATAGTTGTAGATAATTTCAAGACCTTTCCAATGGTCTAAATTTCTTCGAATTCCGAGTTACAAGCAAAACATTATGGCCAAAATACAAAAGATTCCTAGAATATTCTAGTTTTTTTTTCAAATAGGATACATTTTGGGAAAATAAAACCTTATTAGTATCCTATAAAATATAGCAAGAGAATTATTGATTCCAAAAGGAACTACCCGATACTGGAAACATTCCCATTTTGTTGCAAAGATGGTTTTGTTTTGTTGATCTTCCTTCACAATCCTTATTTGATGGTAACTAGAGAATCCATATATAAATTAATATAATTCTTGTCCTCCGACGATTTCCAACACTTCATATGTAAATGGGGTCAGAAATGTGTCATGCAAACATGAATCATTTAACCTCCTCAAGTCGACACAGATACACACTTCACTAGCAGTTTTCTTTCCTTGCACCACTAACATATTAATCCATTCATATTCGTTGACAGATTCTATAATTCCTTCATCCATAAGTATGTCCAACTCTATCTTGAATTTTTATTTATATATCATATTGAGTTGACAGGGTTGCTGCTTAATAGACTTTGCATTGGAATTCAAGGGAATCTTCATTTCTCCAAGGTATCCAACAATTCCCTAAATTTCTAAAAAATTAGTGGGAAACAGATCTTGAAATTCATGTAGTAGGTTTGTAATCTTCCTGAAAGTATCATCATCCCAGTAGTCTCCTATATTAGCAAAATTTGGGTTATCTAGAGAACAAATATTCAATTCTTTATTTTGAAAGGATTCATAAACTGTCGCTCAATACACCCGATTCTTAAACCACGTGAGGACCTTAAGAATCAGGTTTATTTATGTCATGGGGATCATCATAATTAGGTTCTCTTATTACATTGTAGGATTCCATCCATTGCTGGATTTTCCCCTTGCTCTGATGGAAATTTGTCATCTACACAGGAATATCTTCAAAGATATTAGTCTTGATTATTTGCAATGTAGGATCAATCGATGGATTATCATCAGTAAATTAAAATGTATGGGTGAAGGTGGCGGTTAGTGCTTCCTATTCACATTACAACAAATTTTACTTTTAGAGGGGGTTGTCTTCTGCCTCCAATAGTTACTTTTGGGGGTGGTTGTGGATTTGGAGGTGGTATTTGCAAAAATTCCCCTAATACCATTGATGCTAATTTTTTTTCTTATAGGGGTGGTTTTGGAAGAGATAAAAAATACCCCTAAAATTGAATTTTGGGGGCGTTTCTAACCTCCCCCCCCCCCCAAAAAAAAAAAAACACAAAGTGACTTTTAAGGGAGGCTCTACACCCTCCTCATATACACATATAGGGGTGGTCCCAAAACCCCCCTTGTATACATGTATGAGGGTGGTCCCAAACCCCTCCTAAAATTCCTTAATACAAACCATTGGGGAGGTTACAAACCCCCCTTGTAGGTACCTATGAGGACAGTTAGAAACCCCCCTCATAGGTACTTATAGGGGCAGTTACAACTCGCCCTCTCCATAGGTTCCTATAAGGGAAGTTTAAAACCCCCCCTAAAACTCCATCTTACAAAAATTTGGAGGCGGTCTTAACAAAACTGACCCCAATAGCACCGATGCTAAATTTTTTTACTTTTAAGGACAATTCTGGAAGAGATAAAGGCCGATGCTAAAACTGAATTTTGTGGGCAGCTCAAAACCCCCCCTAAAATTCGTTATTAAAAACCTTTTGGGAAGGTTATAACCCCCCTTGTACCTATGTGGGCAATTCGAAACCCCCCTTGTAGACACCTACGAGGGCAGTTCAAAACCCCCCTAAAACTCCATCTTACAAACATATGGGGGTGGTTATGAACCCCCCTCATATAAACCTACAGGGGGGTTTTGAACCCCCATCGTAGTGACATATGAAGTTGGTTTAGAACCCCCCTCATAGAAAGATACAAAAATGGTTTGAAACCCACCCTATAACCATAATAAATCATAATAAAATATATTTTACAAAAAATACCAATATTGTAATATCATCAGGGGACGGAAGAATTGAACCACCAACCTCTTGCTTGTATGGAAGCCACTCTTCCATTGACCTAGAACCCTTTAAGAATTAGGCAAATGATCAATATTAACACCAAATTTGCATCATTGTAGAACTAAGAAAAAAAAATCTAAATAAAACCATGCTTAGAATCCAATTTTTATTTCCAAATAAAACCATGCTTAAAATCGCCCATCAACACAACCCGCATACTCATACCTAGAGAACATAAACAAATGTCACTTTTAACTAAACACAAATATTTGCAATACATAAATATTGTATGCTTCTCATGAATAAATATGCATGATGATTCTTCCATTGTTCTCAACATTTCATATAATTCAAAGAAAAAAATGTCACAAAAACATAGAGATCATCGGATATGCATACACTATTAGTATATAATAAGATCAATGGATATGAATACACTACTAGTATCTAATTACTAAAACTTATGAATACCTAACATGTTATATTCTATGTTTTACAAACATGAGAATAAATATGCATGAACAATTCTAATCTAAGCTAGAGATTAATGGATATGCATACACTATTAATATTTAATAATTAAAACTAATGAATAAATAACATGCTCTATGTTTTAGAAACATGAGAATAAATATGCGTACAACAATTATAATCTAAGCTGATGACAAAATAAATGTTGTAATTAAATAAATGAATTTGGAATTTTTGTTTTGAATTTTCACCATATTTATTACGTAAATTCATTTTATAGACTAATGGATTTCAACATTTTATACATCTAGCGTAGAAATGGATGGATCTAGATACCTTGGGATAAATCTATGTGGCAGATTAAAATAATTTGTTCTATTTATGTTTCTGATCATATTTTAGGGCTCAATAGCTAAGCTTGACTTGAGAATTTATATTGTTATTTTGTAACATCTGGAACATTTGGAACATAGCCTACGAAATAAGACATTTCTAAGAGAAAATTGTTTTGGTTTAATGGACAGGGAAACCATACATTTTGGTCAAGCCATCTGAGTTCATCATAATATTTCATGAAGTCATTTAAAAAAAGTAGTCTAGAATTGATAAGTTTAAACAAGAACTAATATTTGAGCATGTGAAAGCGATCCTGTTTGAATCATATTAACTGGTATTAATTAATTTACCATTTGGTGTTTAGGTTTTAGTTTGGAGGTTGTGAATCCATGGAATTTGGTATCAACAAACAACTATTTTTACACTATCACTATTTTTTTGAAAGAAGCCACACTTCCAATCCAATAATGCAGAAAGAGAAAAATTTTACAAATTGCATTTTCCTTATCCAAATAGTTGGGTCACAACTCTCTAAATTTGTCTGAATTGGCCACATGAAATTATTGTTTCGAAGAGATCGGAAGGAGCCAACCACCAATTGTCATATCTTAGGAAAATTTGTATCCTCTAGTTATATGTTAATTGGTAAGAGGTCATAAATTCTTATTTCTTAGTGGCATGGGATACCCAAGTTTTGTTGTCAGTGCCCAATAAAATGGCAACTGCTTTTAGCTAATCCATCAACTCGATTAGCAGTCAAGGTTGAGAGTTTATCTAAATTGCATTCAAGGTTTTATTTTTGTTTTAAGATCATTAAAGGGATTGTATAAATTACATCCATGGAAAAAAAAATGACTAAAATTAAGAATTCCAAGGATTAAGGTCGATTTTTAACTATTGTTGTATGTATGGAACCTGTAGAAATTTCTAAATCAAAATCTCATGGAGCACGTTGTAGAATGCTTAAAATTCGATCTCTAAGTTCATCCCATCTTATGTTATGAGACCAACAACACTCAAAAATTACAATAAATATAAACTCAACCTTGTTATTTTGAGTTACCAAACTCTTAAAACCTAAATAGTACAATTTCAATGTTTTACTCTCCAACAAAACAATACTCTGAAGGAGATTGGTGCAATCTACAACGTGCTCCATGGAATTTTGATTCAAAAATATATGCAGGTTCCATATATATAACAACAATTACTAAATTTTCTTAATACTCAATGCAATCTTATAAAATCAAACATTTATGGGAAAATTAATCCTTGGAATTCTTAATTTTAGTCATTAATTTCAAGTCCACAAATGTAATTTATACAGTCCCTTTAATGATCTTAACACAAAATAAATGATCTTGTGGATATTCGACAATGGATTTAATGCATGTTTGAATTGCTATATGCTTAGTTTCAATTGAGAGTTTATTTGTGCAAGTTGTTCATAAATGTTGTTTCCAATAGAGTTTTCTCCAGCAATTAAAACTGGAACAACTCATTAACATGGAAAACAGATACATGCATCCCTTTGCATGGTTTCTTTTGGTCTTCTCTAGGAAGACCCAGGTTTATTGTATTGCACCAACAAAACCCATAGCTCACTAGCCCTTTTGGCGACAGATCGCAGAACGGCCTGAAGTCTCACCCGAAGTGATCCTAGATGGGGTGGCTGAAGAATTAGGTTTCTTAACCAGGTTCTGCAGCATCCTAGGCCCTCCTGACTCTACTTAACCAACAAAATCTATCATCAAGGGTTGTTTCCCTCTTCCTAGCTGACTCTGCTATTGGATTGACTCTTATCGCACCACAGCTTCTAGGATGATGCACAACTTTCTCTTCTATTCAACTCCTAACCTGCAATATCTCACATCGCAGCTCCTCCGACAGTGCGATATCGCCTTTCTACACTGTGATATTTCCTACAGCAAGACTCAGTATGCTTATCAACTCTCTAGATCCAGAGGCTTTCTCCTTGGGTATAGTAGCTTAGTTAACCTTCATTAGGATGTTAAACAACCTCACTTAAGCTTCTATAGTTTAACACGCTTAACATCAATTACACTCCACTCATTGAACTAGATATACAGAAGTCACTTAACACTGTAATTGTTAGCTGTCATGAATCAAGCACTGATAAACTCATATACAGAATACCCATCACATTCAACTCGCAATAAACCTTCTATGTTACTGTAAACTGAAGGATAGCATACGTACATTCATTAACTAATAAGCAAAGTTCATGTAACAGATAACAGATAGCAAATACGTAGAGCACAATCACATGAAATAGTCGCACAACACACGGATTTTACATGGTTCACTTCCAGGGGGGATGCTACATCCACAGGAACTGTGTTTATATTATATCTTGAGAGAGTAACACAGTTCCACTACAACCTCTTATGCAACTTGAGATCTTCTAGGAAACTCCATGCACACAGCTGGGAGCCCTTCTCTTAGATCTCTTCTTTTCCTATAATGCTTTCTTCTTACAATATATCCTCTCTCTCTCTCTCTCTCTCTCTCTCTCTCTATCTCTCTTAATCCCTGCAGATTGTTACATTCATGCTCAAGGATTTGGCCATTGGTTACAATAAGATAACTACAGACTTAACAACAGAACCAGAGCCCGACTCTTTCTCAATGGCTTGCAATACTGACGATAACTAGTAACAATTGACTAACTAGTTAGCTAACTAACCCTTCATAATACAAAATACATGCTTAAATAGGTGGCCCGAAGGTCTCACCATGATAAAACACTGTGGGCCTTTCTCAACAGTAACCCAAAACCCTAACTGTGATAGTCGGCCTATATGTACTTTGAACTGTCGCTTACTATTCACACCGCAGCTTCCTGCAGTCTTCCGTGATTTCCGGCGCTGATCGCAAGTATGGGCGTCGCTTCCTCAGTTGCTCCCCTTCTGTCCTTTGTCTTTAATACCTTGGCCCATTTCTCCTTCTCCATTTATGAGGGTAGCTGAGCCCTCCTGTCGTCGCCATTTCCTTAAATGCAGTGGTTGAGCTCTCTTCTCAGTCGCTTCAGGTACTATTTCCTTTGAATTCCTTGTTTTGACCACCATGATTTTCGACGCTGATCCATGGCGGGGAATGCGCTATAGCATTGTACCTTGATCGTATCTCTTATATCATCGCCAAAACTATCTATCCTCCAAAATTTGTCCATCTTCTACCAAAAATGGCAACTTCTCCTATAGTTGCGGGGCCTTTCTCCAACAATCCCCTAACACTTACTTGTGGCTCGTCCTTGATCCACTAACAGTTGGCTTCTCTTGCTATAGCTTCTCCTTGGCTTCCTACGAAGTCCTTGCGAATCTCTCCCTGAGTCCTGTGGCATCTTTGTCCATAGCCTCGACACAGTCTTGTGTCGTTTCAAGCATAACTTGACTTATCAGGGGGTCATCTGTGCTATCAATTTCACTTTTGCTTGCAGTGAACTCCTTGAACTTCTGCTCAACCGCATCGACTAGCTCTGTAATTTGTTCCTGATATGGTTGAAGCATATTATTGAATTGTATTTCTTTTTCTCGCAACCGCTGCGCTCCTGTTGTAGACGGTTCATCTCTGTCATCTTCTTCATATTTGCAAGAGATCCTAAGCTCTTGAATTCTTCTTTTATTGCTCCTATTGCGTTCTCTATGTTCTGGATGCTCTGCTGTAAATCCAGTCTATCTGGGAGCTCTTCTAGCTCCGACCGTGTCTTCGTCGCATCAGCTAGTAATGAATCTGCATCATCTATGTGACACTTCATCTGTGTTGAAGTCAATCAAAAGGCATGTGCCCTTGCTTCCTTGTCTGCCTCAAATGTGCTTGGTGCTCGAGCCTCAAGCTCAGCAATCTGTGCCTTGTGGTCTTCCTCCATCTTGGCCACTGTCTCTTCCAGAGCCTTTGCTTTATCTACAATTCTTCGTACTTTCTGCGTTAGAGGCAAGGCAAACTCGATGTTACACTAAGGTAACTCCAATGCGATGTTCTGCAGGACCTGACTTAGATCATGTTCCCTTTCTTCATATTGTCTTAACTCCTCCGCCTTTGTCTGAAAGCCTGCGGTGAGCTCTGCATTCTGTTGTATCAACTGAGTGTTCTGCTTATAAGTCTCAAGCTCTCTATCCATAAGCTCTATGGCTATTTGTTGCTGGATCATCTGTAGTTGATCAACAGGGAACTATGCCAGATTAATCTCGACAGGTTGTCTAACCTATATTTGCACATTAATCATCGACACAGGGAATCAGATGCTCCCTGGCGGTATCAGCACTATATTGCTGCGATCCTTTGCAAAGACTTCCTCGTGGGAAATCGATGGTTGTGAGCTTTCTCCTGCTGTCGCCTTAACTGGCCGAGTATGCATCATCGCAATCTTCTCAGTTAGTGCTTTCAACTCCAGAAGCTGCTTATCTAACGTGCTCTGTAGCTTGTCCTGTGATGTCTGAATCACCTGAAATGAGTCCTCCATTTCCTCTTGCACTCTTGTTGCGATGATATTATAGTCATCCTTTGTTAGTGTAGTCTATGTAGTTGGATTTGAGGCTTTGACTTTTTTCTTCTTTCGTGCCGCTGGTGGCACTTCTACTACATCTTTCCTCTTGGAACCCACCTTATCCTTTCCTTTGTCTAGTGGATCTATTGGTGTGGTATCTGCTGGTAGAGTTCCCGCTGTGGCATCTTCTAATGCCTTCTTCCATTCTTCATCAAAGTCTTTGATGACATCTTCTACATCCTGCACTATCATTCTGAACGAACCAATAGCCCAATTATTCGTTCTAAACCCTTTTGGCCTGAGATAGATTATATGCCTATCCACAATGAAATCAAGCCGATTGTGATACATGTCAACAACCTTTGTGTTGATCCGCGGTGTCTCCTGGATGACTCACTTCAACGGCTTATAGTATTCATAGAATACTATCATATTTATCTTTTTCTTGGCTGGACTATTGCTTTCCCATAAGTTGGCATATCATGCGCCTCTGCACTCTCTGCCTCGTAGCTGTAGAAATTGGGTATGGGGTGGCTCTCTCCACCCAACGAATACACATAATATAAGCAGCCACGAGAAGTGGAAGGGGTGGTTTGGCTTGTCCTGCACTGCCAAACAATCTGCAAGAAAAATGTTTAATAAAAACAAACACCAATTAATTTGTTCACCTTCTGCGACCTACACGGCAAGGTGAATTACTGCTCCTGTGACTTCTTTTGGGTGAACTTTGGTTAATAGTCTACCTGAAAGCAGACTAGCTGTAAATCTGAGTGTATCATCTGCTAAGGTGGTGAGGTCATAAGCCCAATCTCCTCTCTGTAGCTTATATTTGTTAACTAAAAGCCTTGGTAGCTTAGTATCCTTGCTTTTCCTTGATATATGCATCTGAGGATCCTTACCGATCTTGGATAGCCTAGTGATGCGATGTATCAAATCAACATTCAAATCAACCCTGTTACCCAGCTAGAGGTAACCTGCATGTACACAGGAAAGTAGCACACACACCACAGCATTAACCTCTGCACCTCGTCTAAAATGTGGTATTTTCAACAAATTGAGCAAGCCTGACTGCTCAAGAATCCGGACATGTTCCATAGGAACAAACTCATCTTCACCGGTCCTCGGGTTCCTCTGAACCGTAAGATATTGATCCGGCCGAAACTGAGGATATGTCTTACTATCTCCAAGGTTATAGTCTGTAAATTTGAGAACATGGACATATCCTAATAGTTCTCCATCTTCCTTTACGCGAGGATCAATTGGCGGTAGCAGAATATGATACTTAGCACCCTTGGGAATGGTTACCTCTGGTGCATCCTCAACTCGTGGAAAAATGTATACTGTTGCCATATGAACTTCTTCTTCGTGCTCTAAGCTGGACTCTTCTACTGTCTAAGCTTGACTCTTCTTCCTTGGCGTCTGCCTGACCTGTGGTGCACCTAATTTCACAACCCTGGGCGACGTCGTCATAGCAGACTCAAGGCCACCACATTGGAATTGCCGCACTACATCTTCTAAAGGCTCCTTCTCGGACATAAACCACATGGTGCAATACTCTGGACTGGTAATGGCTACGAAAATGGGGAAACTAGCACTCTGTAACTAGAGTATCTTTGCACAGGGAAAACTCTTCAAATACTCTATAACTCTCAAAAATCACAAAAGTAACCCTTCTGTTTGAATGATCTGTGTATTTGTACTGAAGGCGATAATCTCTGAAGCAACGGTCGTTTAGGCTGGACCCATTGGAGACATTTATTGCATGGACAAGAAAACACCCGGTGCTCGGCTCCTCATTAATTGCTGAAAATTCGATCAAATTTCCCTCGAAAATTGTGTGCAAGAACTGGTCTCGACCAAGATTTACCAAATCTAGGACAATTATTGTATTGTTTCCAAATCTAGGACAACGTATACCTGTCATATCTAGATTAATTGCTTGTCAGAAGGCGAAGTGACTGGCCCTCTTTCCCTTTCAAAATCATCTTTGCAGCACGGGGAACATCGCCTCGCTTTGATGTCACACCGCATCTTCCTGGACCAAAATGTTGGCATGAAACTCCGCAACGTTCCAAAAACTTCGCAATCGTCCTATGACTTGTGCAAAATAAAATTTCCTGCTGCGATTCCTCCTACTTAGAACTTTTTCACCTGCTGTAGACTAGTTATGGGTGCGATGCCTCCTTTCAACTACACTGGACATCTGCACCACTTAGTTCTCTGAGTTAGGGTTTGGAGGTGGAGCGGCTATCACTATAAAGCTTAAGCTGCCATTAATCAAAGTAGGAACAAGTTCCCCGTTCAGTTTACTGAGCTGAATGGCACCTCCTTCTATGACTTGCTGAATTTGATATGGCCCTAACCAATGCGTCTTGAACTTCCCTGGAAACTTAACAAACTTGCTATCATAAAGGAGCACTAGGTCTCCTATCTGAAAAATCTTGCTCTTGATGTGCCTGTCATGTCAAGATTTTTCTCGTGCCTTCTGCACTTTTTGATGAAATCCTGCGATGAATATGTGTTCTTCTAAGGCAAGCACCTGCACTAATCTTTCATTCATCGTATCTGTATGAGTCATCTCAGTAATTTGAGCAATTCTTAAACTGGAAATAATATGTTTCATAGGCATAACAACCTCCTTTCCATACACCAAACTAAAAGGTGTGTGTCCTGTAAGTTTCTTGCATGTAGTCCTATAAGCCCATAACACAGCATTAACCCTGAGGTACTAGTCATCTTTTTGGTTGTTACAGATCTTAGTATGAGCATTTTCTAGAATCTTGTTAAAAGCCTCCACCGTACCATTAGCTTGTGGGTGGTAGGGAGTGCTCTTATGATGCTGTATCTGAAATTCCTTTGTCAAAGCCTCGATAGTGCGATTTAGAAAATGCGTGCCTTGATCACTCATCAAAATTGATGGACATCCAAATCTACTTATGATGTTTTCAAAAATGAACTATGCAGCTGTAGCAGCATCAAAATTCCTTACTGCTTTGGCCTCTGCCCATCTGGTGAGGTATTCTATTCCTATGATGATGTATCTTGCACCAGTTCGTTTCCCTGGTGGGTTGATAGGACCAAAAAAATCTATAGTCCACTTGTCAAATGATCGCAGCATAATCTGTGGTTGCAATGACATTTCATCTCTCCTTGAAGGTTTCCCTACCCTCTGGCAGATATCGCAGCATCTGCAAAACTCCTTAGTGTCTTTATGCAAAGTAGGCCACCATAATCCTACAGCTAGAATTTTCTGAGCAGTCGTCTTTCCTGCGAAATGACCTCCTGCGATACCTGAATATGCTTCTCTAATAATGGCCTCTTTCTCGTGTGGCATAATGCATCTGCGCAGGACTTCATCTGGACCTAACTTGTATAAATGTCCTACGATCAAAGTGAAATCTGCTGCTTTAACAACTAACTGTTTCTTTTGCTGCTTAGTAAACTCAACTGGTGCCCACCCTGTAGTGAGAAAGTTAATAATATCTACGTAATACTCATCTGCGATCTGGATAGAAAACAATTGCGCATCTGGCAAATTATCCTCTAAATTACTTGGTTCTTCTCCTGAGTCTATTCACGACAGATGATCAGGTCCGACATTTAATCTCCCTGGTTTTACAATAATTTCAAAATCATACTCCTGAAATAGGAGTAAGCATCTACAGATCCTTCCCCCTAACACTGGCTTATTGACCAAGTACTTTAAAGCGGAATGGTCAGTAAACATCTTGAATGGGGCACCCAACAGGTTTTGCCTGAACTTCTGTAGAGCATACACCATATCTAATCCTTCTCTTTCTGTAGTGGTGTAGTTATTTTCTGTGGTAGATAACTTTCTGCTTGAGTATGCGATAGGGTGATCAATACCCCCTTCTCCTAGCTGTGTTAATAAAATCCCCATTGCGATGCTAGATGCATCCACATGTACATGAAATGGCTTGTCCCAATCTGGAAATACTAAGATGGGTGCAGTGACCATCTTCTTTTTAAGAGTGTCTAAACTTTGCTGGCATTCCTCAGTCCATGGGAATTTCACTTCTTTCTTTAACAACTTTTCCATAGGTGTTGTGATCTTTGCATAGCCCCTGATGAATTTTCTATAATACCTGGTATGACCAAGCACTGTCCTCAATTGCTTGACTGAGTTGGGTGTTGGAAGATTTACAATGATGGCAACCTTTGCAGGATCTACCATCAAGCCTTGTTTGCAAACAATATGACTCAAGAAAATACCAAATGGTGCACAGAATATACATTTCTTCAAGTTAAGAGAAATATGATATTGCCTGCATTTCTCTAACATGAGCCTTAAATCTCCTATATGATTTTTTATTAATCCAAATATAGTCCAATCATCAAAATAGACTTTTAAGAATTTATGCATGTATTCCTTAAAGACAGCAACTACTACTCTAGAAAAAATAGCTGGTGCATTTTTAAGACCAAAGGGCATTACCGTATACTAGAATGAGCCCCATTCTGTCGCAAAGGTGGTCTTATGTCGATCCTCTGGATCGATTCTTATCTAGTGATAGCCTGAAAATCCATCAGTGAATGAGTAGATCTCTTGTCCTCCCACATTGTCTAAAACTTCATCAGTAAAATGTGTTGGAAATGGGTCATGAAGTGATTCGTCGTTGAGTTTGCGCAAATCGACACAAATCCTGATTTCTCCTTTAGTTTTCTTTTCCTTCACAACCATGGGACTAACCCATTCGCTCTCTTCTACTGGCTCAATGATGCCTGCTGTTAGCATCTTATCAATCTCATCCTTAATTTTTTCTTTATAACAAGGATTTAATCGGTATGGACGCTGCTTAACTGGCCTAGCATCCTCTTTCAAGGGTATCCTCATGACTCCCAAATCTCCTACTATTCCCTTAATCTCTATAAACTTAGTGGGAAATAAGTCCTAATAGTCATGTAAAAAATCTGCGATGTGTCCTACCGTTTCATCATCCCAATAGTCTCCAATAGAGGCAAACTTTGGTTCTGTTTCTGTGCCAATATTGATCCTTTTAATTTTAATAGGCTCTGTAATAGATGGAATCTCTAGCTTTGGTCCATCAAATTCGTGAGTCCCTTCTGACTCTCGAATGTTGATACTGCGAGGATTCTCATCCTCATCACCTGGCTCTTCTGCGAAGTTGTAACACTCTAGCGCATGTTCTAACTGGATGGCCCAATCAGGCTGAGCATACACTAGTAGGGTATAGTCATCAAATATCTTAGTCTTTATAATCTCTAGAGCCTGATCAATGCTTGGATACTCAGATTCAATAGTGAAAGTGAGTAGAAAGCTGTCTATCATAAGTGACCATGTAATCGTTCCTCTGCGCAAATTTGTCTCAGTGTACCAGTTCCTTGGGACTGTGTCTAAAGTGTGAATGAATAGGTGAACCCATTCATCCTTTGGAATTTCTGACCAATTCTGTTCACAAATCTTAATATGTGACCTTGGGTCACTTTCTCCTGTATATTTCTGTTGTAAACACTCCTTGTCATTAGAGAATCTGATCACCATCAATCTCTTAAAATCATCCCATGATGCGATATTTTCTTTATGTGCATGCCACCATCTTGCAAGTGTGGATCTTACTACAAGGTCAATAGCTGCCATCCTCTGCTCATGAGGGATTTCCTGCTCAAACTGCTGTAAAAAATCATCAACATCTGCTAAGCCATCAAACAACGGAATATCCTTAACCTCTGTGCCAATCCATCGTAGTGACTTAGTCATAAATGCACATCTGTGAGCTGAAACTTTACGAAGTCTATTCTGCCAATTTTCTAAACCAACGTCCGAATCCGATGCGCATGAGCTATCACATTGCCAACTAATATTTCCTTCGGTGGTGGGGTTGATATAATCACTCTGGTTAGCAGTCATTTGATAGAAGCTCTCCATATTACGCACCTCTTCCTCTGCTCTGATAGGTTCAATGTATCAAGGACCTTGAAAAGGATCCAACGGTGCAATGACTCAAATCTGTTTATCCTCAAAGGTCATTTGTCTTTTCTTCAAGTTGATAACATCCATGTTATCAATTTCCCAATCAATACCTAATAAAGCTGGATACGGTCTGCTATTGCCAATAATTTCTATGAATTCAAAATCTGCAAAGCTGTGAACTCCATAAATATCAACTGGTACTTGCGGTAATCGACCCAGTGGCGATACCCTCTGCTGATTGGCTAATCACAGATGGATAGGTGATCTGGCTAACTTAGGGCTACCCATCTATTCCCATGTCTGCTTAGTAAAAACATTTACCTTTGATCCTAAATCTAGGATTACCTCATCCATTTCAAACTCTCCAATTTGTGTTGTGAGTCTCATTTCTCTTCCTGTTCTTGTATGGCCCATAATATTATGAATAGCACGCTGCGTACTACTCATGGAAGAAGACTATTGATACTGATCTATGATGCGTTGAAGCTATCCTATGGCTTTCTCATTTCTTACGAGTTTCAAGCAGCTCCGCAGGAAGGATTGTACACTTCCTGTCAACCCATCCTCTTCGCACCTTCTAGATGTGGTAGCCTGCGATATCTACATAGGATTAATGCCACAAGGTTTTTGCTGTGGTACACCCCTACAAGGCAATACCTGCAATCTTGCTGGTGTAGGGTCAGTAAAGAAAGTTTTAGCTTGCTGAAATTTTTCTTTGTTCTTCTGTAGGTCAAGTGGTGTAGATTTATCAGTGGCTTTACGCACCCACTTTGGACCTATATTCTTTTCGGCATCCTGTGATGGTCCTACTAGTAGAAGCACCACTGCGAGTCACAATATTGACTCTTGGTTCTGGTTCTTTCTGCTCAGCAGCAATAAGCTGAATATTCTGGTTTACTGCTAACTTAGGATCCTTAATATTGGCTATCAAGATAGGACATTCTTCTATAGTATGATCATAGGACTTGCAATACTTACATATTGTAGTAGGGTTCTAAAAATCCCTAGCATAATTTCCTACAGCTCCACAGTTGTAACAAACAATCGTTCCTCAGCCATGACCAAAGCCTCCACCATGGCCTCTTCCTCTGAATCCTCCACCACAGCCATCATGAGCCGGTTCATGCTGTGGACCTGCTACTGGTCCTGGTGTCTCTGACTGAACTCTGTAGAAGTCATGTTTTCTCTCTATCATGAGATCATAAGCTCTGCAATTATTTTCATCATGTCCTACTGACTTACAAAAGTTACAATATAAATTCTTAGGAGTTTGTACATACTTCTGAAGTAAAGGGCATTCCTGTGGTCTATGTCCTCTTGTTCTATAGATTTCACACCATGGCCCTTGATTCCGTACTAAGGGGTTCGGAGCCCCACTTGCTATATACTCAACAAATACTGGACAATTATCTTTGGTATGGACATGTCCTTTAAACTTTGTACACCATAATTCTTGTTCAACCTATTTTCCTTTCTTAATCTCATGTAGCTGTAGAGTGAGATTGGCTAATTGATTATGTAAGTTTGTCATACCTGCACTAGTCTCAGCTAAAGGCGAAGCCTCTAGTTTCATTGCCATCTCCAATGCGTCATCCTACGTATGGAGTTTCTGTTGCATTAGTTGAATTCTGATATGAGGGAGCAATGCTGCAATGAACCATTCCTTATGCTGCTCCGGTGCAAACTCAAAACTAACTTGGTCTATAAGAGCTTTAAATTTATGGTCGAAATCCCATACTGACTCTGTGGGTAACTGTTTAATGTATTTAAGTTCTATGATACATTGTGACTCAAACTTGGGTTTCTTAAATTCCTTAATCATTGCGGTCCTGACCTCTACGAGTGTTCTGTTCTGCGCTGATGTATACTTCATATACCATGTTAAAGCTCTTTCTCTAAGTGTAGTGGCCAACTGGACAAGCTTAGTATTGTCATATTGGATCTATTTAATGGTCCATACAGCTTCACACAGGAACCAATGTTGTTTTGGGTATTCTTCCCCTGTACCCCTAAAGGTAGTTAATTTCATGTCATCCCCCATTCTGTTTCTACGAAGTGGATTCTGATTTGCTATATTACTACCACTTGGCAGTGTAAATGTAGGTGGTGTAGAGGTAGTATGTACTATGTGTGAACTAGTAGATGGAGTTCCTGCGGGATTATTCTGAGTCCCGGTCGGTTTCTGTGGGGTATAAGGGTGGTAAGGGATACCCCTGCTGTTCTTTCTCTATTACTTTGACTCTATTCTCTAGTACTGTCTGAACTGTCTTCAAAGAAGGAAGATCTGAAATCTACTTTATATTTCTTACCGCTACGTGTACATCCAATTTCTTCAAAATCACTCTCAAACTCTTGTGACATTACACTTACTTAACTTATTCATCTGAGAATATATTCACTACTCCTTTTTCATACAATAACATCTTAAGGGACAAATTTAAAGAGTTTAGGTACTGACCACGATATCCTTTGAAGAAGTACCTCTCTGCTTCGCTGAAACTCTTTCTTTGATCAACTGCAAACTCTGTAATAAAACCTTCCAGCAAGCTCGCAAGCCAGAAGTCTACTTCCCGCGAAATGGGATTATCTACGCTCTTCACAGTCTGAATTAGCTCTAGTGTCCAGAAAATGTTCCTTTTCTTCTTGAATACGTGCTTATCATTCAGCTTTGACAACCAATCGTACAACTCATTTGCATAGGTCGCAAAAAATATATCATGTAGGTCTGTGAAGATATGTTTCTATAGCCAGTCCTCCATACTCAACCTAGGACTCTTGTTTTCTTTCTCAGCAAGTTCTCTCTACTTAGACTCAACCCACTAGTTAAGTTCTTCTTTAGTAGGATGCCAACAGAACATCAGCTCTTCAATTTGTTCAAAATCGACGATGGAACCATTTGTTGGTATTCTCTGGGTAGACTTGGGTTTACTGTATTGCACCAACAAAACCCATAGCTCACTAGCCCTTTCGGTGATAGACCACAGAACGGCCTGAAGTCTCACCCGAAGTGATCCTAGATGGGCTGGTTGAAGAATCAAGTTTCCTCAACCATGTTCTGCAGCATCCTAGGCCCTCCTGACTCTACTTAACCAGCGGAATCTATCAACAACGGCTATTTCCATCTTCCTAGCTGACTCTGCTATGGGATTGACTCTTATCACGTTGTATCTTCTAGGATGATGCACAGCTTTCTCTTCTGTTCAACTCCTAACCCGCGATATCTCACACCGTAACTCCTTCGACAGTGTGATATCGCCTTTCTACAATGTGATATTTCCTACAGCAAGACTCAGTATGCTCATCAACTCTATAGGTCTAGAGGCTTTCTCCCTGGGTATAGTAGCTCAGTTAACCTTCATTAGGATGTTAAACAACCTCACTTAAGCTTCTACAGTTTAACACGCTTAACATCAATTACGCTCCACTCGCTGAACTAGATATACAGAAGTCACTTAACACTGTAACTGTTAGCTGTCGTGAATCAAGCATTGATAAACTCATATACAGAATACCAAACACATTCAACTCGCAATCAACCTTCTATGTTACTATAAACTGAAGGATAAAATACATACATTCATTAACTGATAAGCAAAGTTCATGTAACAGATAACAGATAGCAAATACGTAGAGCACAATCACATAAAACAGTCGCACAGCACACGGATTTTACGTGGTTCACTTCCAAGGGGGAAGCTACGTCTACAGGAATTGTGTTTATATTATATCTTGAGAGAGTAACACAGTTCCACTGCAACCTCTTATGTAGCTTGAGATCTTCTAGGAAACTCCATGCACACAGCTGGGAGCCCTTCTCTTAGATCTCTTCTTTTCCTATAATGCTTTCTTATTACAATATATCCTTCCTCTCTCTCTCTCTCTCTCTCTCTCAATCCCTGCGGATTGTTACATTCATGCTCAAGGAGCCGGCCATTGGTTACAGTAAGATAACTACAAACTTAACAACAGAACCATAGCCTGACTCTTTCTCAATGGCTTGCAATACTGACGATAACTAGTAATAACTGACTAACTAGCTAGCTAACTAACCCTTCATAATACAAAATACATGCTTAAATAGGTGGATTGAAGGTCTCACCATGATACAACACTATGGGCCTTTCCCAACAGTAACCCAAAACCCTAACTGTGATAGTCGACCTATCTGTACTTTGAACTGCTGCTTACTGTTCACACCACAGCTTCCTGCAGTCTTCCGCAATTTTCGGCACTAATCGCAAGTATGGGCACCACTTCCTTGGTTGCTCCCCTTCTGTCCTTTATCTTTAATACCTCGGCCCGTTTCTCCTTCTCCATTTATGAGGGTATCTGATCCCTCCTGTCGTCACCACTGCCTTAAATGCAGTGGTTGAGCTCTCTTCTTAGCCACTTCAGGTACTATTTCCTTTGACTTCCTTGTTCCGACCACTGCAATTTACGATGCTGATCCACGGCGGGGAATGTGCTACAGCATCATACCTTGATCATATCTCTTATATCATCACCAAAACTATCTATCCTCCAAAATTTGTCCATCTTCTACCAAAAATGGCAGCTTCTCCTATAGCTGCGGGGCCTTGCTCCAACAGATTCATGTGGAACAATTTTCAATTTTTATTTTTCCTCTGTATCAGCGATTGTAATATTTTTTTGGAGTTAAAGAGAAAGTTGGAATTTAGAGAATTGATGTACAACATGGAAGGTATGGGTGGTGATATGTGTGCAAGTTGTTCATAATTGTTCTTTCACATAATATTCCCAAGCCCAAACGCCTAAATTATTTTTCCAATATATATGAATTTTTTTAGCATTCATGTGTATTTTTAAGTTACTGATTTGGTTTGATGACTTGGACCAACTGAAATATTAAACCTTGTGAGACTCCTGAGTTATGAACTTCTAGCAAACACTTGCACTTGTGTTTATGTGGCTTGTAGTTAGGCAATTCTTAGTGAATAACTACTATAGATGATATTCCTTGTATGAAACTTGAATTTAGATTTCTTTGCCGCTAGTTTGTTGAATAATTTTCACAAACACTTCGCACAATAATTATTGTAGCTTACTAAGAGAGTTTAAAAGTTTTCTTGATCTGAATGCTATAGATTCATCATGAAGTTTTAATACATAAAGTTTATACCAGTCAACATAGATGATGTGTTGATCCTAGCTTTGAAATCATTTTTGGTAGTTAAATTGCGTGTTTAAACATATGTTTTGTCATCTTTTTGCATATTTTATGTCTTGCAGCTCATTATTCAGTCCTAGGTATGAATGAATTTAAGATTTATGTAAAATCTGTTTATTATTATCATTTCACGATTTTATAGATTAAAATTGACATTATTTGAAGCGTTCTTCTATCTTAATTTATGTATGCATTTGTTTGCAGGTTTTTGATGAGCTGACAATAAAACACGCATTCAGCTAGATATGCATATAGCATGCCCAACTTACCATCCAGCTCCCTAGTTAGACTGTGTGATATTTGTTGACAGGTTTCCAGGAATTAAAATGTTAGCATGAGATTGTTATTTCATACCATAGTCTTTATCACGCCAATAAACAAAAAACACATTCATCCTAGATATGCGTAGAGCATATCCATCTCACTATCCATCTCACTGTTCAGTTCGTTGTTCCAACCGCGCATTGTTAATAAGAGATTTTCGAGTGTTAAAGCATGAAATGGTTTTGTAAACTGTGTATTGTCCACGTGTTTGTATGGTACAATGAATCCCATTCTAGAAGACTCACCAGTAGCCTCCTTTGCTTGACATCACGATGCCAACCACACCAGAATGAATCCTGTATGCCACATCACACACTGAAGAGAACCGATTCGTAATGGAAAAGGAAGGACGATGTGCATTGGTGTTTGATCAGTTAGATGTCATAATGGTTGACTAAATTTAGAGAGCAGTTGACCACTAAAGGGTCAATTTTCTCACCTCTGTAAACATTGTCTATATAAACATCTCTATGCAAAGAGCTAGGGGGTTGATCAATTCATTAGTTACACAGTCATTTTTTACAAGGAGAACTCTATAACTCAGTTCCTTATTTTTAATATGAGTTCCTTGTTTTTTTCTTCATGATTGTTTTCATGTAAGCACTAGCCAAGAATCACCCATGATTGCTGAGAGGGCCCCTCATCAACCAATGGTTTCTTTTCTTGTGTAGTTTCGTTACCTTTTCTTTTATAGTTAGTTTGATTTCTAGTTTGTTTTCATTCAAATTACTGTAAACGTTTATTTCATTTGCTTCCTATAATGTTGTGTGAATTAGTTTAGTTTTATTTTTAAAATCAAATAGCTAGTTGTGTGCATAGTTTGCTTTCAGTTTGTTCTAATTTGCTTTCAGTCATTTCATTTCCAGTTTTACTGTTTTATTTACAAGTAGATAGAATAGATTTCTTTCATCAAGTTATAATATATTCAATTTTGTTCATTTCCTTTCTGTCATAACTTTGTTTAAATTTTAGTTTGTTTCTTAAAGTAATATGCAATGATTTCTTTTTATGAATTAGTTCAGAATTATTTCACTATCAAATTTGATCATTAAGTAGGTTTATTTACTGCTTCTATGCATTTCCCTTGCATGTGCACAAATTCAGCTGAAGATTAGATCATTTAGGTTACTTTCTGTTATTTTAGTTGTACATACTGTCATTCAAATAGCCTATGTAAACTATCATCTAGACACCCATTTCAGACCCATAGCTCGATCTCTAATCCAGTCTGTCATTTCATTTTTAGTGTTTTTTATTTGTTTTGAACCTGTTTAAAGCTCTATCTCTTTAGTTTTTAAAGTATGCTTTGAATGTAATAGTTAGATGATAGATTTATTTAATATTAACACTAAAAGTTAGGTTGTTTTAGATTATTTATTAAAGTTTTATCCTTTCACCTTGAACATGTTTTGAGTTATGTTATGTTTTGTTTCTTTTGTTTGTTTATGATTTCTTTGATTAATAATGTTGTACTATTTTGTAATCATGCCTTTGTATTGATTTATCCATTTGCATGTAAAACTTAGTGTTAGGTGTGTTATCTTTAGGAAAGTATACTAGTACCTTGTAGATTGTCCATAGTAGAAGGAATAGTTCTCTTTTTCACTGTTTGATTACCAAAAGAGACTTGTAGAAGAGAATTCAAAGTTATTTTTATTAATTTTTCTACTTGCTTCTCTTATTAAGTTATATTTATTAATTTTTCTACTTGCTTCTTTATTAAGTTTTCTACTTACTTATAAATTAGGTCTTTCTTGCATCCTAGTCTTTTACTTGAGAAGTTAGTTGTTGATAGTATTTTTTTTTAGTGTGAAGTTATTTGTTTATAACATAAATTATCAATCTAATAATTGTTACTATGTTTCTAATATATTTTTTCTTTGCATAATTAGTTCTTGAAATTATTCAATAAACTCTACTAAAAGGGGTAGTTCTTTAGTAATTGTTGATAAAGTAGACATGTGTATTTCTTATACCTTAACCTAATATTATGTTCTGGTTCAATCACTTTAATAGTTGAATTCTTAAGAGTTTGACTCGGTTTTTCATTTTGAAAGATCTTTCAATCTTTTGTTTGTTAGAATATTTCCAGGACACCATAGGAATTCCTCTACCTTGGCATATATTTTGTGTCAACTCTAATCCTACCAACCCCGGTCGATAATTAAATATTAGGTCAATTAATCAAGACGATATAACACCCAACAGTTTTTGGCGACGTTGCCATGGATTTGTTCTGTAAGGTTGAATAGATAGAATTCTTTATGAATTTTTGTAATAGGGTGGTGGCAAGGGAGTAGTAAGACGAGAGGTAAGAACCTGCACATCTGTTATAACAGGCACCCCGAAATCCAACATTGGTAGTAGCTTAGTTTCTTCAATTTTAGTTTTTCATGAGCAGACTTAGATATCCTCAGGGTAGATTCGTTAAGACAAGAAAAATTATTGAAATTCCTACTAACTTTCATAGGGGATGTAATTACCCAACTACTAACTCACCAGAAAGGTATCGAAAGACACCTGTCGGAAGTAGTTCTACCCGAAAAATTAAGGAGACTCTCGCATGAGATATTGTCGAGGAAGCCATAGAAGGAGAAGGAACCTTGAAAAGAGGTCCTAAGGACCCCATTCCTGAGGAAGTTCAAGAAGATCAGCCATTAGGAACCTCTAACCCTCCACTAGTTTTGAATCCAAATAACATAACTTTTTCACTAGTAGGAGATCTAAATTTCGTTGACTTTGTTGATCCTGCCCATGTCAAATCTCTCTTTGGAAACCTTGTAGATAGAGTTATCTCACAAATTGAAATATCCAAAGTAGAACCTACTCTCCCTCTAGGATTCAATAAAAACACGGTTGATCAAAGGAAGATCTCTCCCAAGAAAGAACATTGGGATGCCCCATTATCACCTTGAAAGGAGCCTCCTAGGTATATTTACATTAGAAACCTAGCCAATATGGAGAGACAGGGAGGGAACGAAGATCATGATGAAGTTAGAAATGATGAAGGAGAAGGGGAAAATCAAACTAAGGCTACCTTCGGGTTTCCTATTCTAGACACCGTATAGGATGTAACTATGAAAAATATCCCTCCTTCCTCCTTACCTACTTTCTATGGAAAAAGTAATGAGGAGCTGGACATGTTTTTGTTCGAGTTTGATATCCTTTGTAGGAGCTATAATTATCTACAATATGCTCACAAAATAAAAATCTTTCCCGCTACACTAAAAGATTCTACCTTGAGATGGTTCATGGGCTTAGGCAAATCCACTATCAGGACTTGGGATGATATGAAAACCTCAGTTTTACGAAAATATCAAGAGTATTGCAAAACTAAGGACTCTTGACATGATATATTCAAGATACAAAAAATTGAAGATGAAATCCTAAAGGATTATCTCAAAAGGTTCGTTTATACACAACATAAATCAAAATATAGCGACCTCCAAGAAGACGCAGTGCGTACACTTTTCCTTAAAGGGATCTCTAAGGAATTCATAGAAAATATAAATCTCATGGAAACTGGTGATATTTCTCATAAAACCTTTGCACAAATCGGTGAGATGTGTAAATATTATTCTAGAAGTAGGGGGGGGAATGGAAAAAAATTTAGAAGCCTTATAGTAGAAATGTAAGAGGAAACATGCCCAGTTTAGTTGGAGTTACAAGGGTAGAGTTAGGAAACCTATTGGAGAATTTCAAGATGGAAATCTTTGGAGAAATGGGTTCCCAATTGGATGCTTTATAAGCCAAGAAAAGGCAAGATGAAGAATGAGCAATTTTTTTCCAATATGTAGGACTAAACATCGCCAAAGGGAATGTCCATTAAACATCTCCATATGTCACATATGTACGGAGGAACATCCAACATACAATTCCCCATCGTTGCTTGTGTTGCAAGCTATCTATAAGAGTGGGGATGTAGGTGAAACATCTAGGAATCCTCCTTAGTAACCTAGAGACCAACTGACATATCAGAGTTTTCCACCACAACCCCCACTCTATTATCCTCCATGCCATCCACCTCAACAATGGAACACCTCAAGTTGGTAGAACTGGCCACCTCAGTACCCTCCTCCTTAATTTCTGTAGTAGAAATATTGGTCACAAGGATGGAGAGGACAACTATACCCTCAATCACAACCTATCTTTGCACCTAATCATCCTTATCCTTAACACCAAACAAATTTCCAACAAATCTCTCCTGGATTTGTGCCTCTAGTTTCTTTCATCGCACAACAACCTCATCACTTCCAGAATATAATACCTCCGTGACCGACATTATTACCTGCAAAACCGATACCTAACCCAAATAATAAACCAATGCAAGCTCTTAACAGTATTGAGTTGCAAATTCTTCCATCATATATTATTTCGACTGTACCTATACATGAGATTCAATTACGATCTGGAAGAGTTGTAAATGACAAACCCAAGTCATTAGTCATCATTCATGAGGAAAATGAAGACAAAGAGAATTCAAATGAACCCATAAATATTACCATTTTGGAGGATGTGAACATTCTGAAGATTCTAGTACACACCCTTCCTCCACAAGAACCCATTTAGGAGAAACGAGTTCCTCCATTTCCGGAAAGACTAGTAACATAAAAACCTGTAGTCCATCCTGAGTATCATATTTTGAATGAATTAAAGAATATCTGTGTAAAAAATCCTCTATTGCAAGATATCAAGGACATAACCAATCTACAACAATGTAATAAAGGAAGTATGCATTAAACACCTAGGGAAGAAGCAAAAGGGCCGTCTCACAATTCATGTTATAGGAGAGATGCCTGAATGTATGACATATCAGTCCTAAATTGCAAAATATACAAATCCAGGAACCCTAATAGTGACTGTAGTTGTAAACAATACCACCATAGAAAATAAATTAATCAATTTAGGATCTACCATAAACATGATGACCACTGCAGTTTTAGAAGTTTTACAGTTGGGACAATTTCTCCCACCTACCCTTCCATCCTAGAACTAGCAGACCGTACTACAGTAAAACCTGTTGGAGTCTTAGATGACATTATTGTATCAATAGCCTCATGGGAATACCCTGTCGACTTTATGGTTGTAGAATAAAAATATCCTTCCAAAGGGCATCCTATTATCTTGGGAAGACCATGGTTAGCTACTACAAATGCTTTTATAGGATGCGGGGATGGAGAGATGACTATTTCTAATGGGTTGTCTACACAAAGAATTATTTTATACCCCCAAGCACAACCAATAACCCAAAACTGATGGTGGTTAAAATTTTCTTTTAGGGATAAGGACTTTGATGACCTCTCCCTTCCTGGTGATTTCTCCTGGGCACTTCAAGAGCATACCATTGAAAATGTGTTAAACTAGTTTGTTTCTTTGACAACTTGTATAGATTTTCCTCAACATTTTGCTCAATTTGATTAGATTTTGGAGACGAATTCCAAGAGAGTATGGCTCTCTCAACATTTATCGAGACATCTTGTGTCTTCACAATTGAAGAGCATACTCCCTATAACATACCTTGTGAAGTTGGCCCTGAAAAATTTCTACATATAAATGCAGGATTAAGAGAAAACCAACAAGCACAGCTACTTGAGGTTCTTAAAAAACAATATGGAGCATTTGCATGGGAATACACCGATATGAAGGGTATACACCGTAACACCTATATTCACCATATTTATATGGATCCAAACATGTCACCTATAAGGCAGCCGCAGAGGAGGATGAATCCTACTCTAAAGGATATAGTAAAAGAAGAATTACAAAAACTCCTTAATGCTGGTTTCATCTATCCTATTTCTGATAGTAAATGGGTGTTTCCTCTAGTGGTATTTTTGAAGAAATTCACAAGGAAATGGCGCATTTCTATAGATTTTATAGAGCTAAACAAATCCACACTTAAAGACTACTTTACTTTACCTTTTATTGAACAAGTGTTAGATACCCAGTCAGGTAAACAATATTTTTCCTTTCTTGATGGAAATAGTGGATACAACCAGATTTTAATAGCACCTGAATATCAATATAAGACCACTTTTACTTGCCCTTGGGGAACGTACGCTTATAGAGTTTTACTATTTGGATTATGTAATGCACCCACCACTTTTCAACGAGCAGTCTTAGGAAATTTTTCCAATCTTATACATGACTGTGTGGAGGTATATATGGATGATTTTATAGCCTATGGTAATACCTTTCAAGAATCTCTTGACAACCTTGAGAAGGTCCTGATCCGATGTCAAGAAATGAATTTGTCCCTTAGTCATGAAAAACGTAAAATTTTACTGACAGAAGGTATAGTTTTAGGACACCATATTTCCTCCCAAGGAATTAAGGTAGATCCTGCTAAGATCGAAGTAATTATTGGTCTTCCCTCTCCAAAAACACAAAAAGAGGTAAGAAGTTTTCTTGGTCATGCAGGCTATTACCCCTGCTTTATTGAAAATTTTACTAAAATAGCTGCACCGATGTTTAAATTGTTTACAAAGGATGTAGAATTACAGTGGAAAGAATGTTAGATTTTAAACATTAAGCTAACATTTCATTAGGATCTTTAACTGAGAGAACAACAAGCACAAAAATCAAACACAAGAGACAATGAACACAGTGCTTTTCCTCGGGAAAACCATAAATGGAGAAAACCCCACAACTTCCTCAGAGATATAATCAACACCAAAGTGAAACCCAAAAACAGTGAGACAGTCTCCCTATAGCAGTAACCTCTTTCTTCCTCGCCCTAGTGTCTTTCTCTTCCTCAGCTATGCACTACAACTGAGTGTGGATGAGTGTGTGTTAAATAGAGAGGCCAACTCTCTATTTATATTAATTCCTGACATGACTAAAACCCTACTAGGGCCAACCTCTCTAGGATATTCTAATAACCCTAGTGCCCCAAAACTGCGGGGACTTTAACCCTTAGACAATAGGAGGGTTACCCACAATGACTTGACATGACTTGCTTACATTATAGATCCTCCCGATAGGAACATTGGGGCATGACATGACACAAGTACACCCCGGAATAAACATTAGGTTACAATAGATAAGAAATACAAGTGATTACATTCCGAAGTTACAATTACATCAACACTCCCTCTTAACTAGGAAGGTATTGTCTCGACACAATTTTCATCACTGGTATTCTTCTCTAGATCATCTTATCATCTGCATCTTCAAGTCATCTTCGTCTTCAAGTTATCTTCATATTCAAGTCATCTTCATTTTGAATTCATCTTCATGTTTGGATCTGGATCATCGCTCGATCTGGATCATCATCAATGGATCTAGATCATCACTCGATTTGGATCATCATCGGAGCATCATCTCTGGATCTAGATCATCTCTCGATCTGGATCATCTTTGCTGGATCATCAACACTAAATCTTCATAGGTGCTATCTCATGATTCTTCTTGTCATAGGAAGTTCTACAAAGCCATCCCTTTTTCACGCTGGATGTAGGCATAGCCACCATGTAGGTATTCTTCGGCGCTTATATCTGACACTGAAGTCAAAATGGCTCACCCAACACTTACATATGATCATGTAGGAACCAATCCTATAATCATATCAGAAAGGAAACTCCCAACACTCACATCTGACCATTTGGTAACATAGCCCACAACCCTGTCAGAAAGGCCCAGCACTCACATTCGTTCAACAAAAGATCACAAAGGCCCAACACTTACACTTGGACATGTGAGGAACCAATCCTCCATGCCAAAAGGCTCTGCACTTACATCTGACAACCAATGTTAGAAAGGATCAGCAGTTACATCTATTCAACCAATGATCAGGAAAGGCCCAGCACTTATATCTGTTCAACCAATGACCAAGAAAGGCTCAGCACTTATATTCGACCATGCAAGGAACCAATCCTTCATGTCGAAAGGGCTCTGCACTTACATTTGACACATGCAAGGAACCCATCCAACATGCATGTTTGAAATTGCGTGCACTCACATCTGATCTTGTAGGAACCAATCCTATAGTCATATCAGAATGCCCCCCAGTCCTAGACTAAGCTACCTAGTAACTAACTAGGTGCCTCCATTCCCAGAATGGAATTCAATGCTTACTTCTGATCATGTAGGAACCAATCCTACATTCTTATCAAAATGGATCAGCACTCACATATAACATGGAAGGAACCAATCCTCTCACCATGACAGAATGGTTCGGCCCTTACATCTGACCATGGGAGGAACCAATCCTCTCACCATGTCAGAACGGCTATGGGTCTCATCATTTTTCCTTGGAGGAAACCTTGATCTAGAGAACACCAAGCTCCTCCCTGAAGTACTCAAACTTCACCCTAGCCAATGGCTTCATCAACACATTAGCTATCTCTTCCTCCATCACAACATACTGGAGCTTCACTACTCCTCTCTGCACCATATCCATGATATAGTGATACTTGATCTCGATATGCTTTGACTGGTCATGGAACACTGGATTACCTAACAACTTCACACAACTCTAGTTGTCATAATGTATACAAGTAGCATCCATTTGGTGATCAAATAAATCGGACAATAGATTCCGCAGCCATATTGCCTCACAACTAGCTAAACAAGCTATGACATACTCTGCTTCAGTTGTACTCAGTGCCACACAGGATTGCTTCTTGCTAAACCAAGAGATCACACCTGATCCCATATTGAAGAAACACCCTGAAGTGCTCTTCCTATCGATGGCACTACCTGCCCAATCTGAATCAACATAACCCTCCAGGTTAATTTTTTGATTCGCCTCGTACTTTGGCCCATAATCAATTGTACCCCTCAGGTACCTCAGAATATGATTTGCAACAATCAAGTGAACATGTCTTGGATCTGGTAAGAACTGGCTTAAGGTATTCACAGTAAAGCAAATGTCTGGTCTCGTGTTCGTCAGGTACAGCGAGGACCCAATCATGTGACGATACATCATAGCATCAACTGCTTCTGATGAGGCATCACTCAATAGCTTCAGGTTTGATGCCATAGGTGTGGTCATGGCCTTGCAGACCATGATCCCAAACCTCTTTAGGATCTCTACTGCATACTTCCCTTGTTCGAGGGAGATTCCATCCACATTTTTCCACACCTCCATGCCTAGAAAATAATGCATCATACCCAAGTCCTTCATTTCGAACTCGACAACAAGATTTCTCTTCATATTAGCAATCAAACCATCCATACCTGTTACAAATAGATCATCTACATATAGTAGAAGCATCATTGGGTTGCCATCTTCAACCTTGTAGTAAAGGTTGGAATCTGCTTTACTCTTGGTAAAGCCCAAACTAGATAGAAATCTGTCAATTCTGCCATACCATGTCATGGGTGCTTGTTTCAAACCGTATATGGCTTTCTTCAATCTGCACACATGATACTCCATTTCATGTGTCTCAAAACCGAGTGGTTGTTCTACATACACTTCCTCTTCCACTACACCATTCAAGAAAGTAGTCTTGACATCCATTTGGTGTATCTTCCATT
>LPNX010061195.1:869988-919121 GCA_001517045.1 Pseudotsuga menziesii
TCTGGTTACAGGTGCAAAGGTTTCTTCATAATCTATTCCTTCTTTCTGTGAGAAACCAGGAGCCACAAATATTTCCTTATATTTCTCTATGCTACCATATGCAGCATGCTTGATCTTGTAGATCCATTTGGAAGTTACAACTGACTTCCCTTCTTGTCTTGGGACAACATCCCAAACATTGTTCTTCATGATCGATCGATACTCTTCGATCATAGCATGATTCCATTGTTTCCATTCTGCCGCTTCTTCATAACTGGAAGGTTGTTTATTGATAAAGTCACATAGTAAAGCTACATATTTGGACTAGGATCTAGGTCTCTTTCTTTCTCTATGATTCTCTTCTAGAGCCCCATATCTTTCCGCACCTTGGATAATTTCTCGTACCCAAGCAGGTTTCCTCTTATGAGGATTCTTCTACTAAGGTGGATCTACAGGTCTTTGTGGTTCTTCAAATTTTTGTTCTTCTTCTTGAATTTCTTCATTCATGGTTATATCATGAATTCTGACTGCTTCTGCTTTTTCAGTATCTTCAGCAGGTCTCTTTCTGGATTTGTTGTATGCTGTGTCTTCATCAAATGTTACATCCCTGCTGATGTTGATATTCTTGTATCCTAGGAATTATATTCTATAAGCCTTCAAGATTTCAAAGTATCCCACAAATATAACCTTCTTTCCTAAAGGATCTTGTTTTGTTCTCTTTTGTTTTGGAATGTGTATGTACACTGGACAGCCGAATATTCTGAGATTGGCTGACTTCTGGTTTCTTGCTGGAGAAGAATTCTTCAGGAGTCTTGTTCTCGAGTACTCTGTGTGGAGTACGGTTCTGTACATAGACTACTGTTCTAGCTGCTTCTGCCCATAGATGCATAGGAAGACCTTGATCATGAAGCATTGCTCTTGCAGCTTCCATGATGGTTCTATTCTTCCTTTCTGCAACCCCATTCTGTTGTGGATTGTAAGGAGTGGACAACTCCCTCTTAATCCCTGATTCTTTGCATAAGTCTTTGAATTCATTTGATGTGAATTATCCACCATTATCTGATCGAAAGGTCTTGATCTTCTTTTCTATGTGGTTCTTGATCAAGGCTTTGAATTCCTTGAACTTGCTGAAAAATTCATCTTTGTTCTTAATGAGGTAAATCCATGTCTTCCTAGAAAAGTCATCAATGAAAGAAACATAGTATACATACCCACTTAGTGAAATTGATGACATTGGTCCGCATACATCGGAGTGAATGATTTCCAAGATTCCTTTTTCCTTGCTCTCGCTACTTGGAAATGTCTTCTTTGTATTCTTTCCTTTCGCACATCCTTTGTATACCCCTTCATGTTTTGCTTGAATTTTTGGAAGACCTTCAACAACTTTTCTTGCAAGTGGTAGTGCTCTATAATGCACATGTGCAAGCCTTCTATGCCAAAGTTCATTTGGATCTACTGTGGCATGGACCATAGCTTGTTCTAGATGGCCCTTTAGCTTGTATAAACCTCCTTCCTTTTCTCCAATCACTATTGCATCATCAATAGTCTTTCCTCTTGGCCACATGAGGACTTGGACATCTACAAATGCAACCCTCACACCTTTTGCATCCAATGCTGATATGGATAAAATATTCTTCTTCAGTCTTGGTACAAACAAGACATCATTCATTTCTATAGAATTTTTGGAATCTATCTTGTGGGAGGATTTACCACTACCTTTTATGGGATATTGGTAATCATCCCCAAGCTTCACCTTATGGAGTGAATTATGTTCGGATAGTTTCTCAAAGGATTCCTTGAAACTTGTCATGTGCTTGGAAGCCCCACTGTTAATAAGCCAATCTTTGCTTCCATGAGTGACAGTTCCTGTGAGTGTAGAGATCAGAACATATTCATCTTCACTTGAAGAGTCTTCACTTTCTTGTTTTACTCTCTTCCTGGGAGGATCATCATCCTTAGCAGTGTGAGCATGATGTCTTCTTTTGGAGTTCCTCTTCTTCTTGGGACAATTTATAGCAAAGTGTCATATTTCATCACATGTATAACATCTGAGTCTGGATGAATCCCTTCTTACAACATTATTTTTTTGATGAGAATGCTTACCTTGGTGATGATGATTTTCCCTTCTTCCTTTCTTGGAGTGTACTGTGAGAGCTTGATCATCACTTCCCATATTTTCTTCTCGAGCTGCTATCCGAGATTCTTCTTGAGAACATTCTTCCCACAGTCTGCTGAACTTGACCAACTTCTTTCTAGCACAGATTCCTTAGATCAAAGAATCCCATGACCTAGGGAGGCCATTCAATGTTGTCATCACAATTTCTGCATTCTCCACTTCTTTATCTACAGCTTCTAGTTGTTCTTTGATGTAGGATACCCTTGTGAAGTATGAATGGATGGTCTCCTCATTCTGGATCTTGACATTCTTCAACTGGTTCCTTAGAGTCATCTTTCGATTGATGTTTTTCTTTTCAAATATTTTGGTTAGGGTATCAAATATGGCTTTAGGTGTGTTAAGGGAGGACACCTATGGAATGAGGTGATCCTTGATAGAATCTACAATGATCCTCATTTCCATAACCAACTTCTTCTTATGTAAATCCTTTTCCTCATCTCCCTCTAGAACTGGAATCTCCTCATGGATGTAGGAGTCCAACTCATTTTCTTCTAGGACTAGGGAGATCCTATACTTCCAGGCTCGAAATTTATCAGCTCCCTCTAGCTTTTCATCAAGCTTGGTATGATGAGACATCTTAATTGAGAACCTCAAATGGAAATACAAAATATTTAGATCTTACCAGGTCAATATGTTGCATCTGGATTTAGAACTGAAATCCTGTAGTGTTGGTTTAGGAGTAGATTAGGGTTTTGATTTTTCGGAGTTCTGTCCAATCAAATGGTTTGAATTTGATCCCTAACTTTGATTTTGGGAAGGAGATCAATCTAGGCCTGGGCTCACTGAAAAATTGCTCTTTTTTGAAAAGCCCTAATTTTTGGCAGTAGTGTCGGGTCCAAACTGAAAAACCTCATAATTGGATTTTGCTTCGACAGAAAGATGAGCCCTAGGGAGGAGAGTTATTCCACCCTAATTTTGCCGAAAATCTATGGAGAGAGATCCAAAAAATAGGATGCCCTAGTTCCCACAGCTGCACAGTGTCTTCGTCTTAGGTTAGCTCTGATACCATGTTATATTTTAAACATTAAGCTAGCATTTCATTAGGATATTTAACTGAGAGAACAACAAGCACATCAATCAAACACAAGAGAAAACGAACACAACATTTTTCCTCGGGGAAACCATAAATGGAGAAAACCCCACAACTTTCTTAGAGAAAGAATCAACACCAAAGTGAAATCCAAAAACAGTAAGACAATCTCCTGATAGCAGTAACCTCTTTCTTCCTTGGCCCAGTGTATTTCTCTTCCTCAGCTATGCGATAAAACTGAGTGTGGATGAGTGTGTGTTAAATAGAGAGGCCAACTCTCTATTTATACTAATTCCCAACATGACTAAAACCCTACTAGGTCCGACCTCTCTAGGAGAGTCTAATAACCCTAGTGCCCTGGAACCGCGGAGACTTTAATCCTTAGACAATAGGAGGGTTACCCACAATGACTTGACATGACTTATTTACATTATAGATCCTCCCAATAGGAACATCAGGGAATGACATGACACAAGTAAATCTCGGAATAAACATTGGGTTACAATAGATAATAAATACAAGTGAATACATTCCGAAGTTACAATTACATCAACACAGAATCTTGTCAAAATGATTTTGAAATTTTAAAAGATAAACTATCAGTGGCACCAATACTCTAGGGTCCCAATTGGTCCCTTCCTTTTCATATATCCACTGATGCATCTGATACGGCCATAGGAGGAGTCTTGGGGAAAAAATAAGGACAAGCCCCTTATGCCATTTTTTTTATTAGCAATAATTTGACCCCTGCCGAAATAAATTACACTATTACTGAAAAAGAATTTTTGGCAGTATTTTCTTCTATCAATAAGTTTTGCCATTACATTATAGGGTATGAAGTTTTTATGCATACTGATCACTCTGCCATTAGATTTTTAATGAATAAACCAATTACCAATGGTAGAGTAACCCAATGGATTCTTCTATTACAAGAATTTAACATCACCATAATTGACCGACCTAGTAAAGAAAATCTAGTAGCAGATTTCCTCTCTCGCATTCAATATGATGATGGTGATAAACCTGTTGACGATGCTTTTTTGAGGAACATTTGTTTGTTGTGTCTGATCAAACCTCTTGGTTTGCAGACAATGCCAATTATTTAGCAATTGGGAAATTATCAAACCATTTGTCCCCACACGAAAAATGTCGTATTATAGTTCAGAGTTCTAGTTATTCTTAGGTTGATAATGACCTCTTCCACACTGCTCCATATCTTATTATTCAAGAATGTGTGCGGGAGGATGAAATGAAAGACATCCTCCATGCATACCATGATGGACCATGTGGAGGACATTTTTCTGATAAGAGGACGACATATAAAGTACTTCACTCTAGTTATTACTGGCCAATCATTTTCAAGGATGCTGCCAAGTATGTTAAAGGATGTGATAGTTTCCAAAGAATGGGTAGACCTACGTCATCTGATCAGATGCCCTTACAACCTCAAGTCATGATTGAACCTTTTGAGAAATGGGCTCTTGATTTCGTAGGACCAATTTCTCCCATGTCTCGTAAAAAGAAGTATATCCTGGTTTGCATGGACTATGTCACCAAATGGGCAGAAGCTAAAGCTTAGCTTAGGGATATAGAGAAATCAGTGGTAGAATTCATATATGAAGAAATATCACCTAGTTTGGTGTACCTAGCAAAATTGTCACAGACCAAGGTTCCCAATTTACTTCTAAATTAATGAAAGAACTTACTTTGAAGTATGGCATTTGACATTGAAATTCTTCACCTTATCACCCTCAAGATAATGGCCGGGTAGAGTCAACCAACAAAGTATTTGAATCCATTTTAACCAAAACCATTCACTTACATCATAAGGATTGGGCAGATAGACTCATGGAATCCTTATGGGCCTATAGGATAACATGGAGAAACACTACCGGACATATCCTTTATGAATTAGTGTATGGAAAACAAGTCCTTTTACCTCTGGAATTTTAAGTTAAGACCTTTTGTATGGTAGCACAATTAGGCATGGATTTAGATGAAGCAAAAAAACAACGAGTGTTACAGACTAATGAATTAGATGAGATTAGAAAAGATGCACTCCAAATAACCATGCTAATACATAATCAATGAAATAAATGGCATGATAAGTTTATTAAGCAAAAGCAATTTAATAATGGAGATTAGGCATTACTATTCGACTCACGGATTAAAATTTTTAAAGGAAAATTAACTACCCATTCGATGGGCCCATATGAAGTAGTTACAACTTTTGACAATGGGTCAGTAGAGATTAAGACAATTGATGGTTCACAAATTTCCTTTGTAGTAATTGGACAAGACTTAGACTTTATCACCAACCATCATCTAAACAGGATTTCATACAGAATGTTTTGTAGCAAAATGAAATGGAATTGGTTGAAGAAGTTATTCCTCCTCCTCCCGATCCTTAAAAAGTATTATGGGTTATCATCACTTGTATATATGTAAATATGTGTTTGTTTCTTTGAATAAATAAGAGTCATTTTTGATAAATTGCTTACAAGGTACTCTTTTTATTTCTATAATGTTATATATGTTATCATGAATAAATTGAATCATCCAACAAGTGGTTTTGCAGTTTGATTACAAGTACATTATCTCTATAAGCAGCTAATGGAGTATTATTTGGAAAAGGGAAGTATGCTAAAACACTTATAAGGTATCTTAACCTTTCTTGGGGTACTTTTGAAATTTGCAGCTTATAGTGGCAATTAAAAAAAAAAATCCGTGTATATCATACTTAACCATATTTTCTATGATTCATATGGTTTTTGGTATTTTGATCCAAACATGTATATTTCGGATTTGCTCTTTTGAACAGTCGCTTGATAGACCTAATTTTATTATCATATTTTTCACAATCTCATCTTACACCTATGGATTACTAGTTCATCCTATACTTGTTATCAAAACTTGTCTCTCAAGTATTTTGGGTGATTACTTGAAAGTAAGTGGAATTTTTTCCTATGGGGAACATTACTTAACTTTTATGAAGAAGAAGGACTGTAAGAACAAAGAACAACTTTAAGTTATTCTCTTTTGACATGGTTTATGGTTAAGGCGATTATGAAAACTACTTATGAGTTTACTTTACAAAATTGAATTGTGTGTTTAACAGGACTTAACATGCTCTAGTACCAATCGGAATCCATATATTTAATATCATTATACAAGGAAAACCCACAGAGGTATTGAACAGGCCTGCTGGTAGCGGGTCAATGCTAAGTAATAACTTAAAACAAGGAAGCTCGATAAATGTAGGTAAACCCATCGGGGTACTGAACAGGCTCGCCGGTAGCGGGACTATGCTTGCATGGTACCAAGATAAACCCATCGGGGTACTGAATAGGCCTGCTGGCAGCGAGGAAATATTGGGTGAAAGAGATATGGTTAATGCACCACTATGCACATGATTCGTAGAACCATGATAATATAATGAATCTTTTTCAGAATTTATGAATAACATGTCAAGGCCAATTGTTTATAATGTCATTTGAGAATGGTTGTAATTTAGACTTAGGCCCTACCATCTAATTAAACAAATACCTAGGATGTCATTATCCTAGAAATGGGACCCATAGCTATGAATCTCACACACTCTGGGGTACACTCAAAATATTTTGTGATGATAGGATGTCTTTAAAATGAGGTGTGGATGACTAGCTTTACCTATGATATTCTTTTGATTATATTATCATCATTCAAGTGGTCTTTATCAGCACTGTTATATTTTTTCATGAATATACATATCTAAGTCATTTCCATTTACTAGTTAGTTTTTCTTTTTCTTACAAAATAATAACACCATGATCAAATTCTTTGTTTAATTATTTGTAACAATCAATTCTTCTCTCTCGTACGGCTTGAGGACACGCCATATCTTTGGTTTGGGGGGAGGATTAGGAAAGACTAGACTATTTTAATTTTCCTTATTTATGACAGATCTATTTATCTTTGACAAATGATAAGTGTTTTCAAGATAATGTAAGCAGTGGAACTTGGTTATAGCATGAAGTATATTTTCACAGAAAAAATCAGTATGGAGGACTATATAAAGGATCAAATGATAGTCCAAATGAGATACCAAAAGATGATCAGAATAAAACATTGTGATATTAAAGCACTTATGATTAAAATTTCCCAACCAATTTTTTTTGGCAAAATAGTTTTTACCTCCATGTGGACGCACTTTGACCTTAGAAGCTTTTTAGTCATCCTTTCATTGTTGGAAACACTTTTCTCTTACCCAATCACGCATGTTAACTATCAAATGGCCGATTTTCTTATTAATCAAGGTTATTATAATTGTAAATGTGATTTATGCCTTCATGTCATACGTTCAACTTGCCCAAAGTTTTACTTTGGGACATGGTTGAACTAACTATAAACCTTATAAACTCACTCATTAATGCATATGCTCGTTAAGGACACACGCCTCAAGGTTTTCTATAATAGTGTGATCTCTTAGAGCTGGTTGAACTCTTTCTATTCCATCGTTTTTATCTCCATCATTTCTGTAGAGCTATTTCAGCCATTTTTTTCTTATAACCTATAAAACATCCTGTATCCTAACTGTTGAACAATGCCGAATTGTTTTAAACGTGAGAGCTGTCAAGTTAATACTATCGAATAACTTAACAAAATTATTAAATATTCATACAACATTTGATATGAAAGACATCTTATCTTAAAAGCACAAGACAAAGGCTGAAGTTTAAATCACCTCCTTCATCTGCCACGTCGAAGGCAGCTGCCAGCACAGTTCCGCCTTCTTCCTAAGTTATTTTTCTCTTTTGCTCAGTGGGAACATTGACCCTATATTTTTCATCATTTTTGGCAATTAAATTACGTGTTTAGACATATGTTTTGTCATCTTTTTGCATATTTTCTATCTTCCAGCTCATTATTCAGCCCCAGGTATGAATGAATTTCAGATTTATGTAAAATCTATTTATTATTATCATTTCACGATTTTATAGATTAAAATTGACATTATTTGAAGCATTCTGATATATTAATTTATGTATGCATTTGTTTGCATATTTTTTATCAACTAACAATAAAACATGCATTCAACTAGATATGCATATATCATGCCCATCTTACCATCCATCTTGCGAGTTAGACTGCACGATATTTGTTGACAGGTTTCTAGGCATTAAATTGTTAGCACAATATTGTTATGCATACCATAGTCTTTAGCATGCCAATAAATAGAAAATTCATTCATCCTAGACATGTGCAGAGCATATCCAGCTCACTTTCCAACTCACCATTCAGTTCGTCATTTCAATCGCGCATTGTTGATAAAAGATTTTCGACTGTTAAAGCTTGAAATGGTTTTGCAAACTGTTTATTGTCCATGTGTTTGGATGGTAGAATGGATCCCATTCTAGAATACTTTCCAGCAACGTCCTTTGCTTGACATCATGACACCAACCTCGCCATAATAAATCTTGTACGCCACATCACGCGCTGAAGAGAACCAATTCATGATGGAAAAGGAAGGATGTTGTGTGTTAGTGTTTGATTAGGTAGACCTCATAATGGTTGACTAAATTTAGATATTAGTCGATAACTAAAGGGTTGACTTGCTCACCTCTATAAACATTGTGTATATAAACGACTCTACGCGAAGAACTAGGGGGTTGATCAATTCATTAGTTAGACAGTTAGTCTTTTACGAGGAGAACTCTATAACTATGTTCCTTATTTTTAATATAAGTTTGGTGTTTTTCTATTTATGACTATGTTTTTGTAAGCGCCAGCCAAGCATCACCCCTGACTGCTGAGAGGGCCCCTCATCAACCAGTGGTTTCTTTTCTTGTGTAGTTTTGTTACATTTTCTTTTGTAGTTAGTTTGATTTCTAGTTTGTTTTCATTCAAATTACCATAAATGTTTATTTCATTTATTTCTTGTAATTTTGTATGAATTAGTTAAGTTTTATTTTCAAAATCAAATAGCTAGTTGCGCGCATAGTTTGATTTTAGTTTGTTATAATTTGCTTTTAATCATTTCATTTCCAGTTTTATTGTTTTATTTACAAGTAGATAGAATAGATTTCTTTCATCAAGTTATAATAGATTCAATTCTGTTCATTTCCTTTCTATCATAAGTTTGTTTAAATTTCAATTTATTCCTTAAAATAATATGCAATGATTTCTTTTTATGAATTAGTTCAGAATTATTTTGCTGTCAAATTTGATCGTTAAGTAGGTTTATTTACTGCTTCTATGCATTTCCCTTGCATGTGCACAAATTCAACTAAAGATTATATCATTTATGTTACTTTTTGTTATTTTAGTTGTGCAAACTGTCATTCAGACAGCCTATGTAAACTGTCATTCAGACACCACTTTCAGACCTGCAGTTCAGTCTATCATCTAGTTTGTCATTTCGTTTTTAGTGTTTTTTATGTGTTTTGAACCTGTTTAAAGCTCTATCTCTTTAGTTGTTAAAGTATTCTTTCACTGTAATAGTTAGATGATAGATTTATTTAATATTAAGACTAAAATTTAGGTTTTTTTAGGTTATTTAGTAAAGTTTTATCCTTTCACCTTGAACATGTGTTGAGTTATGTTATGTTTTGTTTCTTTTGTTTGTTTCAGATTTCTTTGATTAATAATGTTGTATTGTTTTGTAATCATTCCTTTGGATTGATTTATTCATTTGCATGTAAAACCTAGTATTAGGTGTGTTATCTTTAGGAAAGTATACTGATACCTTGTATATTGTCCATAGTAGAAGGAATAGTTCTCTTTTTCACTGTGTGATTACCAAAAGAGACTTGTGGAATAGAATTCAAAGTTATTTTTATTAAGTTTTCTACTTTCTTCTTTTATTAAGTTTTCTACTTGCTTCTTTATTAAGTTTTCTACTTACTTATAAATTAGGTCTTCCTTACATCCTAGTCTTTTACTTGAGAAGTTAGTTGTTGAGAGTATCCTTTTTCAGTCTGAAGTTATTTGTTTATAAAATAAATTATCAATCTAATCATTGTTACTATGCTGCTAATAGAATTTTTCTTTGCATAATTAGTTCTTGAAATTATTCAATAAACTCTACTAAAAGGGGTAGTTCTTTAGTAATTGTTTATAAGTAGAATGGTGTATTTTTTATACTTTAATCTAATATTTTGTTCTGGTTCAATCACATTAATAGTTGAATTCTTAGGAGTTTGACTCGTTTTTTCATTTTGAAAGATCTTTTGATCTTTTGTTTGTTAGAATATTTCCACGACACCATAGGAATTCCTCTACCTTCGCATATATTTTGTGTCAACTCTAAGCCTACCAACCTTGGTCGATAATTAAATATTAGGTGAATTAATCAAGACGATATAACACCCAACACTTTGCACAATAATTATTGTAGTTTTCTAAGAGAGTTTAAAAGTTTTTTTTGATCTGAATGCTATAGATTCATCATGAAGTTTAAATACATAAAGTTTATACCATTCAACATAGATGATGTTATTTCATCGAGATTATATATCAATGTCAATGATGAACATTCATGAAAAATATATCAGATCTGAATATGAAATAAAGGGACTGTATACATGCCTGACAAAATTGGAAAGGAGAGATTTGGGAAATGAAATCATAGTTAATATAAAATATATTTCTAGAACACTTGATTGTTCTTCAACTAGAAGAACACAACATTTGATTGTTCTTCAACCCTTGGCTACATTAAAGAATGCAAATTATTTCATAATTCTTGCAAATCCTTATGACGAAGCTAAATGTGGTGAATTGTAACACTAAACCTATATCTTTGAATTTAGAGTATAGATTTGTGGAATGAAAACCAGAAGCATCTAAAATGAATTGTTTAAGTGACTATGGAAAACAGTCTTAATACAAGTTCAAGATATTTATTCAATGCAATTGTTGCATCTCAAACAACATCCAAGACTAGGCATTGCTGATGCATGCAATATTATGAATAAAAATTTATACAACTTGGAAAATTTTAGCAAACAAGAAGAATTGCATCATTTAGGGAGACGAATTATGAGAAGAGATAATCAAAGCCGAGGCCATGCAATTCTAGGTAAAATATAAAATAATTTAAACATAATCAGGGTTTGCATACCTAATATTCGTAAGTTATTTCCATTCCATGAGTGAATCCTTAAAATATGGATATCAATACAGTGCCAAGGATTACATTGACAAAATCATAGTTTGCAAAGCTTCTCTTCCTTAAATATCAATTTTAAGTTGTTGAATTCCTACAAAATGCACATGGAAAGAGACACAGAAGTATCAGGAACTCAATTCATCTAACAAATTGAGTGATGAAAGAATCCAAAGAAATGAAATTTCATTATTTGTCGTCCACTTTTCCTTGTGTGTGGCCTCGACCCCTCCTGTGAATAGATCGCCTGATTAGATCTAGTGGCCCTTTGATTTGATCACATTGGTGAGTCAAAAATACTAATGGAGTTTAACAATATCAACTCATCAGAGGAAATGCAGATGGAAAAATGGGGAAATTGGGTTCTCTTTAAAAATTATGCCAGTTTAAAATTCCCTCTGATATTTCAAGTTTTCCACCAAATTTATTGGCCTTTTGAATATTTACTACCCCGGTCACATCACTTTCGTTGTTAAGAGAGAAACCAATATTACACAAACCTAAGCCATATGAACATGGGTCATACCTAATATAATTATTTTAAAAGGGAGAAGCATACAAACCCTAAATTCTATATGTTTCTTTCCCCAATAAACATTAAATAAAATAGAGTATGACATTAGAGGAGATTATCTATTGTGGGAAAATATTTTAAAATAGGAGAACTTCTCTAAATATTGATGTGGAAATTGCATTAAACCTATAACTATATATTGAAATTGGAATGAGATCTAAATGAGTGTTCATGAGAGAAAAAATTATTTAAATATTTTTTTGGTTGTTGATTATATTTAACAAACATATCTATAATTTAGAGCTAAAATTTATTTTTTTGGGAAAACCTGAGCGTGCAAAACCATTTATGGGTTTAAGATTTCTTCTTCAGGAATTCCTTAATTCTAAAAATGGTACTTTAAACCGAATCCTAATTACTCATGTAAATTGGATCTCTAATAATAAGAAATGAATGCTCGGCTTGACTCACACGATTGCTTCAAATAATTTTTTGATGGTACCTTTAGAGGTAACCCTAGGGTAGTAAGAGTGGGAGGGAATGTCATTAGACTCTATGGAAATACAACAGGTAGCTTCTCTTAGGGGCTTGGAATTTCTTCAAACAACCATGCAAAACTATACCCATTTGGCTCAATTTTATTGCATGACCTTTAGATCAAGAAAACTATAGTATTGGGGGATTCTTTATTTATTGTTTAACAAATGTATAAGAAAGTGATTAGGGAAGTTAATATTTTCCAAAGAACCATGCAAGTAATTCATCCAAATTTGGAGGGGATTGGTGATGTTGATTTTTATCATTTGAAACAAATCCCTAATCAAAATTGTTGACAAAAAGTTGAATGCAACTTTGTATACACCGTGAGATGTTAACTTGGATGTTCAAATAATATATAAGTGTTGATATGTTATAATCCTCCTTACACCAAGAGACATTATTAAAAGTAGTGACATTAACTTAATAGTAGATACCCGTCCTTTACTAGCACAGATCCATCTTAAACCTAGATCTCTGAGATGCATGTAATTTCTTGAGGTGCACATTAGAGGAAATTTGGGGTCTAAAATGGGCCTTATAAGAAAACGTGCCAAAATAAGTTTTTGTGAGTTGGAATTCAAGAACCAATAGAATTTCAATAAAATAAGTCAACCATAATGGTTGAATTGGCATATTTGTCATTAAAAAAAACTACTTTTTTTGTTCGTATTTTCGACATATCTCATTGTGTTTTTACTCAAATTTCGATCGGGAGAGCTCGTTGGATGCGAAATTTGATTCCACATCCAACGAGTACCCACACTGCATACTTTTGACGGACCCCGCTACCCCAAAAACAAGAAATACCTGAAAAAACGTGATGATGACATCATCATCACGTTTTTTCAGGTATTTATTGTTTTTAGGGTAGCGGGGTCTGTCAAAAGTATGCAGTGTGGGTACTCGTTGGATTCAGAATCAAATTCCACATCCAACGAGCTCTCCCGATCGAAATTTGAGTAAAAACACAGGGAGATATGTCGAAAATACGAACACAAAAAGTAGTTTTTTTCTTTCTTCCTCCAAAATTAATTAATATTATTTTATTATTTTAACCATTATTTTATTATTTTAACTATTATTTTATTATTTTCCTTAGGAGGCCCATTTTAGACCCCAAAATTCCTCTAATGACCTTTTTTACCATAATTTTTACACATCAATAAAAAAATTACACCTTCAATATAATTAAACCTCAATATAATTATATTTGATAGCTTCAACCAAATATGAAAATAGGACATTTATGAAAATTTCACGCCCTTTTAAAGAGGTAGAAAAAATATATTTCCTGCCTGAAATAAATTGCTAATGACTACATAATAATAATGAACAACACAGTTTCAACATGATTTTATAACTTGAAAATAAAAATGTGTAGAAATCGTTATAAATAATGTGTATCACGGTCAATCATATATGACATTATATAGGCATAAAAAACAATGGGTCCAAACCTCTCTCCGCTTAAAAGATCTAAGTTTAAGGACTTATTATTGTATTATCTTTTTTTTTCCATGTCAGTTTGAGGCATGTACGTCACACTACTAATCTCATCCACTTTATGATGTAAGAGCACCAATAAAGGATCAAGAAAAGAACACCTAACTTATAAATTTTCATAACTTTAAATTGTGATAACAATGGTTGAAGGCCATTGTTAAGCTTATAAAAAGGATGAGCATTGAACAAGTTAGGAGTCATCCTTGAAGTATTTCAAAATAATCGTTGTGATTATTGTCATTTCTCAAGACTAACTGCTCATCATAAAAAAGGAAGTCACTCAAGAGGTAGAATCACATCAAATATTATTGAAAGGGGAAAACTCTGAAGTAGATTTCTATATTAAAAAGCCACCAGATATATATAAAAAAAATGATCTACTCAAAACAACTTCTACCATTCAGTAAATCAGACACTTGACTTATTTTTAGTTTACATCATAATTCATTATTTTCCTTTCTTTCAGTGTCAATACCTATGTTAATAAAAAATGAATGATATCATCATGTTAAATACAAATTTAGATTGAGGCACAACCAATTGTTGGACAAGACCCTCAATTTGAGCACCATAATCTTGGATGATATTAATACCTCATTAGAGTGATTGGTTGAATCTCAACCAACAACATTTGACAATGAAGACCTATCTTGGATGGAATTCGACCCACCCCCAGAATTAGAGGATATAAGCATGTTGTTGGATGAGTACCTTTAAGACTAGTGGAATTGATTAAAAATCCCATATTCCTCAATGTGACCTAATGCTTTATAAGATTAGATAAATCCTCATCAAGAGAGGGGGTTTTCAAATTATTCATAACTAAAGGAATACTATAGAATCAGATGGAAAAAATTTGAACATTGGAGAGAGATTATTCAAAACAATATTACTCATTATAAATTTGTTTTTTCCTTTCCTCTTGATGTAATGGTTCCATCCTTCAGTGTATTAAACCTCAAAATATACGCACTGCTATCAAAATCACCCAGTTTAAGATTACAAGGCTCAAATTCAAAGTTTGTTTACCTCAATGATCTTCATAGTTCCAAATAGTTTCTCGAAGGTATCCCAAATTTCCTTTCAACTTTTGCTGTCATTACTGTGATGAATCAGACCTCACTTGAAACATAGGGTGCTTAAGTAAATATATCTATCCTTATTTGGACTTATGGGTTCATAGTTGACAACAAGTTTAGGTAGAAAGTATTTCTCGAAGTACAACGACAAACCCTTTCTCCAAAGAAGAGCAATCATTTGATTTGGATTCTACCCAAATATTATAATTAGCTCCATTTAATTGAGAAAACATCCACTTTGGGTCCATAACAACATCAAGAAGAAGATTTTGTATGAAGAAAACATATAACTTATCAAAATATTGTTTTGATAGACCAAAGAGGGGGAAAAGTGTCATCTTATTTAGAGGAAAAAAATATGCAATGCACTACCTCTTGTGGTAGAACAAAGAAAGAAAGAGTGAACCCAAGTCCCTACCTCTTGCATAAAACTATAATATAGAACCCAAGTCCCTTATATGACTTGTCCCTAGTAATGATCCTAGAGTTGAATCAGAATCTATCATTGGAATTTTTATACTCTGGATTTTTGTTGTTGAATATATTTAGTTTTGTATATGTCAAAGAATTTGGACTGGAAAAAAAATCTAGGCATAATACTTTATCCAAGGAAAAATTTCCTGCGGGATTGATATGCTTAAAATGTATATATTTTGGATCATGTTAATGTAGATTTGAAATTTGTAACTCTCAATAAATCAATAAAAAATATTTACATATACAAAAATAGATTAGGTAATATCTTCATTGTTAAACTAGGTATTTATATCCATGGAAAGTATTATAGAGGAAGCTTTGTATTTGTTGTTGACTTCTCTAGTAAGGTCGATTCAATGCTAATTTTAACGATAGAGAGGGATTCATTGTAGATAAGTTTAAATATAATGAGCGATTCATTATAGAGAAATCCCATGATACCACATGATTTAGGTCCTTTTGGATAAGATAAAAAGAAGCATCCATGCCTAGTATGCTATTTTAATGGGAACGTTATGGCTATCAATGGATGTTCTCTTGGAATACAATAGAAACTCTCTATTTACAACAATATGGGAGGATCCTTCATTTAAAAAAGGTGGTTGGATAGTATACCAACTAAGAAATTAATACCTTACGTAAGTTAACTAACAACTATGATATGTACACTAATATGTAGAGTATTAGGCCATTCACCGGAGTTCAATTATCACTTTAGTCTAGCCCCCACAAACAACATGGTAGAAGGATGGTAGAATTTGGAGGAATCGATGCCCCTAATAAATGGAATAATACCAAAGAAAATATGTGTTATTTCGTGCACTACAAACCTCAAATCCCATTTCAAAAATAAATAAATAAATAAAAACAAAATTGCAATTCAATGAAAAATAAATACATGGCTATAGAAACCAAATTAGGATGGCACATTTTGATAGAAGATTGGTTTAGTGGTAACAAAAACATGTGATGACTTGATGAGCACTTACAATCACAATTACTCATTGGACCTTGGATCTAGGAATTCAATAGGATGTAGGATGCAAAACCTAAATGCAAAAACATACCTGATGTGAATGGTGGCTAGGCTCTTAGTATGATGCTCTTAATTTTCACTTTATCAGTCTCATCCTCATCCTTTGGAATATCATCCAGAGTCCCCTGTCTTTGTAGCTTATGCCACGAGATGAGTTGGAAAGTCTTCATTAAAATAATTGGCAAGACACCACAAAATCCGACCACATAAACCTCTTAAGGAGGAGGAACCTGCACAAAATCCTATCGATGTTACCCACTTTAACAAAAAGGGAAATCCACAGGTCTTATGGATGAGCAAAAATCCATGCCTCATATTTCTGTAACCATAATGATTAGAACCCTATTCCATCCTCTCTAGATCCACAAAAAGAAATAAGGTTTGTTCATTGTAATAGACTTTGAAATCAAGATTCCCCATGTTCTGAATGTTTTCCATGCTCACATCAGTGGCCTCGGTTGATTCTTTTTTAGCCCTATCCCTTCATAGGGTGAGGGACGTCGATTGCATTGGTAGAATCTTGGTTCCATTGATCTCCATCTTGACCACCAAGTTCTTGTGGTGGTGCAACAAGGTCAGGAAGCACAAGGATACTTCGAGAGAAAAAGAATGCACTCGGACATGGAAGAGGCAGTCCTCGTGCTCTCGATGGTGGTGTGGAAGGATTAAGTTTTTATAATGACATGTGTTTCACCATTCAGATTTTATTATTATTATTGATAATGCTCTTGATTGTGCTTGTATTTGTGGATAGAGCCAATTATAAGATCCAGTAGACTCTATTATAATAAATACCCTTTAATTTTAGTTTCCCTTATCATTTCTTATTCACTTATCACAATTTAGTATCTTACATTTATTTAGTTACAATGGATTTATATTTAATGAAAAAATTTCAATAAAATAAAAAATGGAAAATCAATATTAAGAACTTATTTTTTGGGTATATCTCAAATACCTTATATATAAATGAAAAGGCATTAATATTGTGCAAAACAATCACTTGAGAAATCTATTTTTTTAAACAATTCATTGTTTTCTCTACATCAATTATTATCAAGATGCCTGGTATATAGGACAATCTATAATCCAAGAGAGTTCATATTTATAAATTAAAATCAATTAAAATGAGAAATTGCATATATATTCATAGTGAAAAAAACATATAGTCTAAACATCTTTTATCAATGAACAATTGGGGAAAATTACAGAAGTAAATAAAATGTGGAAGTAATGTGGGGAGTGACCAAGGTATATAGATACCATTTTGGGTAATAAACATATTAGTGTATGTGATTGTTACAGTTTTGCAGGTTTACCTCCTTACTTTTTTGAAAGCACAATACACCCCATTAAATGCCATTCTATGATTAAAAAAAACATAATTTAATATTTTCTAAATTAAGTTTTCTATTATATTTGCATAAGTATTTAACAAAAGGCATTTTATTATTAGTATTAGTATTTTGGGATTTCGCACCTTTAATGGCATCTTATTTAGTTCTAACACTTTCATAAAAAAATTGACCACTCCTTCAATGTTCCACCACAAAACAAACCTTACAAATGGAATCTTCATCATGTCAATGAGATATGATCCTATAATGGGGATGCTTCTGGGTGCTCAAGCTAGGGTTGGTAGAAAAATAGAAGTTATTGTCCCATAATATTTTTCTTTGGATATCATGGTCCATACATGGGACCTTGGACCTCCACACAAGTTATACAAAGGAAATATTTGGAATATGAGTGAGATGTGGTGTTTCTTTCAAGTTTTAGAACACCATAGATGATATTCGAGATCCTAAAATGTTTAGGGTTTAAATTCAAGGTCTTGATCCATAACATTTTCTTGTAGAGCTCATGGGTCATGCATTTGGCCACAACAACCACATAGGAAAATAGTAGTAAATTCCATCTGGCCCAGAGTGCATTATGGTGGTTATTTTGAAGTTTTCCACATTAGAGATTAGTTTTAGTGCCTAAGACATGGTTTGGTACCAAGATATAGGTTGTTTCTCCATAGTGTTTGTCCTTGAGTCTCATGGGCGATGAGCGGGGCCTCGAGCCACCATATTTTTTCATGTGAGAGGAGATGGTGCTCATTTAAATATTTGGGATGCTAAGTGTGGTTCTCATTTTCGATTTAGTGGTCCAATTCAAAAAAAAATGCTTACATCAATATTTTCTTCTAAGGACTATGGGAAATGTGTAGGGCCTTAGCTATTATTGTAATCAATCATATTGCAAGGTTACCAGTAATACAAAGAATCATATACACATAATGGATACAAGAGACAAGAATGGTGGATAGAGTAATAGTTTATATTACTTAATACACATGGGTTCATACAATAAACCAGACCAAGTTCTTATCTGGCTCAACAACTGATATATACAGGTACAAAATAGTTATAATAACTACTTGTCAGTTCAACCAACTAAAAAGAACTATGAGGTTGACCTAATCTATAATTAGTCGACTAATGAGTCTAGTTGTCTAGCCTACTAGCTCCTCCAACATCTCCCCAGGGGCAAAATCTTTCTTCGTCCTGAAGAAACAAGGAGATGCCAAAAATTCCTGTCTTGAGTAGAGTTTTGTTATGGAATGTGTTTCCTAGTCGATGGTTGTTTCTGTATGCAAATATCCACAATGGCTTCTGTTATGATTGCTAATTGCTACTGGAATTCTTCCTAATTGTGGAGTGCTTTCTAGATATCTATGGTCAAAGTTGTGAGGCTTGACAAGTTCGATATATTCTGTTGTATCAACAGGCCCACAATATTTCTCATGTCGGGGCCTGAAAATTGGTCTTGCTCATTTACAATGAAGTAGTCTCTTCATGTGTGGAAGAATTTTGTCAAGTATTTCAAGAATGGGATTTCGATGGCTTATCCATTAGTGTGCTTGTTTTCTATTTTTTCCTCTTTTTTCGTTTCTAATATTATTTGGTCCTGTAATGTTTTCTCAATTTCTTTTGGAATTCCGTGTTGGCTCTACAGTGTCTTGATGTGCTCACGAGTCTCCCCGAGTCTCCCGAACCTTCATAGGAAAATTTTAACCTGTAGGAGGAATATAGTGGCAATACCAATATTTTTAACACTAAGGGTGGTTGTTATGAACCAAGATTAAATTAACGGTTTAAGTATTTACCAATTCGATCTTCTAGGTCACCATATATATCTTCTATAAGGAATATTTAGCATACATGTGATATATGGCCATCATTTTGAGGATTAGGAAACTAAGGATGGTTCTAAAGTCCCATTATCTAGTATAGGTCAGCATATAAAATATCACATTACACATTTTCATAAGGATCTCATGGTCCATTTATGGGGCCCCAACTAACATGCATCCTCTCCATAAGGAATTTTTCTTTTAAGTGTGATATTGTTAGTATTTTTACGTTTATACTACCAATTATGGTTCTCGATATATGTCCAATGGTTTGATGTGAAAAGCAGTGGTATTAGACCATAACATTTGTTTTGGGGCTCATAATCCATCTATCGGGCCATAAACCACTACTAGGGATAAATATTTCTTGAGGTGGTGTCTTTGCATGTTAAATTGCAACAGTTACTGTGTGTAAACAAGTTATGAGAATTATAGAGTATGGTGCTTGGTGCAAAGGTCGTGGATCATAGTGAATATTGTTTTCGTCGAAGATTAGATCCAATAACACACTTCATTCTTGGTTCTATTGGAGGTGTGTGGGGCTATGCACTAAGTGATCATAGGGAGATATGCATTAATTTTACATTGTTTGTGGACATGAATTCCTTCTACATAAATAAAATATAACATCACAGAAAAATGCTAATTACAATAATTTTAATTTCCTTGAGTATTTGGATTGATTACAAAGCCTTTGATTAGACTATTATTTCCGCAAATCCTGAAGTCGGGATTGAAACTTCAAAGTCAATTTTGTTTATAATATAATATTTTTTCCCTTATTCTTTAAATATATAGAGTTTTAGGGGATACCCAAATAGATGGAAGGTTTTTTTTTCTTAGGTAATTCACTACTTAATTTGACTTAATTTGCATGACATTCTATTTTATGAAAGTGATCAAAATTAACATTTAATTTTTCTAATTTTTTATTATCCCCTTCAACACTTGGTAGATAACTAGTTGTGATGGATCATTGTTGGCTTATCTTAACACATATCACCCATTGGGTCTATGTAAAGTGCCTCTTGGTACAATGATTTTACAAATTGATGGTGGGAATTATATGCATGTATGTGTTGTTTTAGAGTGTTATGAATTTTCTATGTGGGGTATGTTTAGAGTTTCATAGGGATTTTATTTAGGCTTACAAATGTAGTTAGTAAAGGTGTAGACATAAAATATAATATTTTACTAACTTGACAAGATTTTTATGCCTTCATTCCCTAGTTAATAGCTTATTCTTTACACTGTCCTAAACTATATTTTTAAGGTATGACATTCCACATATAATTCTAAATTCATAGCACATGGTATAAGGGAAATTGATCATGTATTTGGCCATATGGATTCTCTATGAAATTGATGGGGACATATGGAACCCGAGGGAAACTCATGATCCCTAGATTTTTTTTGGCTTACCGAGGGGTTAGAACCCATCTTGAAAACAATTTTTATGAGGGTTATTTCAAACACCCCCCTCCCCACCTTCCCCCAAAGCCATGACAATTGGAATTTTTGGGGGCGACATCAAAACAGCCAGCCCCAAAAGTTCGATTCTCATGACTTTTAAGGGTTTTTTTTAAACCTCCTTGCAAAGGACCTTTCGGGGGGGGTCTTTCACCACCCCCCCCCCCCCCCCCCAAAAAAAAAAAAAAAAAAAAAAAAAAAAANAAAATTGCCTTAAAAGGGACCTTTAGGGGAATGCCCCCAAAAAAAATCATGACAATTGGAATTTTTAGGGATGCTTTATAAGAAATGCCCCCACAAGTCCAAATTCCCATAACGTTTTGGGGAGACTTTAAAAACCCTACCCACAAAAGCTCAATTATCATGCCATTTAGGGGCGACTTTCAAAAACCCTCCCCAAAATTCCAATGATTATGACTTTTAGGGGTGACTTTAACACAACTTCCCCTAATAGTTCATTTGTCATGACTTTTGGGGGAATTTTTTTTAAAATTCCAATAAAATAACCTTTAGGGGGGTGTTTCCAAAACCCCCCAAAAAGTTTAATTCTCAGGACTTTGGGGGAGGTGGGCAGGTTTAAGAACCGCTCCCAACATCCTAAAAAAATTTGGGGGGAGAGGTGTTAGAAAAACCATCGCAAGGTAAAACCACCCCTAAAAGGGTAATTTGTTGTAGTGTCAACTATTCCTTGTCACAACTCAACCAACGTGTACCAGTTCCTTGGAATCATGTCCAATTTTTGTATAAACTGGTGGACTCATTCCTATCATAGACATGCTTCCCATGTCGCATGAAAATGCTCAATGTGCTTGACATGATCAGTCAATCATGTATATTTATGACTAGTGTAGATCACCTTTTATCCAAATTGGACTTCCAAAAACATTTGACATTGAGACCATTCTAGAATAGACTATTTCTACTCAACTGACCATCTGGTAGGTGTATCCTTCAATGCAAAATCTAGATCTAACAGGTGCTAAGGTTAGTTACTTTCTCTTTAATCTATGTAATAAAATGTTCTAGTTTAGTTAAAAATTCATAGGTAGGTAGATAACATAACTTGATACTTACTATTCGCATGGATTTTTTGATTCTTATGCATTTTTGCATGGATACTCCATACAATCGGTTATTCTAGTTCTCCTAAGCTTCTCTTGAATCTAATGTGCAGGAAATAACGATTCATCAACTAAGTTATCCATCAACCATTATATTCACATAATAATCCATCACATAAGTAATATTATAGATATGGTCCATATATCCACATTGTCCTTCACTATTCATCTGCTTGACATATCTCTCGCCTTCCAAATGATCAATTGGTGCGACCACCGTTAGCTTTGCATCCTTAAACGTCAATATCTGCTTCTTAAAATTTATAATATTCCAATTATCAATGTCCCAATCAATTCCTAGAAGTGTGGGATACATATTTGTATCATTAAAATTGTCTATCACCTTAAATTTTGCATACGTCTTGAGTGTTGGGATATTATAAACCCACTTCATACTTAGGATGACAATATTTAATCATAAGTTTTATTAAATTCCTCCCTACTACCCTAGATAGTTTGCATCCACTTGCACCACTTGGTCAATACTTTCCATATATACCCTAGAAGTGCCTTTATCCTGATTCTGGTTTAATCCTGCCAACTTTATTAACTGCTAGAATTAGTAACTTCCTTCGTACATATTCTGTCTTTATACTGCTTTTATCATGTTTTTCTGTGGATAAGGTAAAGCTATTCAACTAGGAAACTGGTATATTTTGTTTCCAACCCATCCTCCATGTTTTTCTCTCCATATTCCATGATTAGCATGTTTTTCCATCACTCATGACAACTCACTCATGGTTCAGCCAATTCATGAGGTCCTTTACATATTTGGAAAGTTCTTTAGTCACCTATGGCGGTTTATCATATTTAGTAAGTCAACCTTATGATCTAGCATGAGGTGTCTCCTAAACAAATCGAATTTACCTATGAAGGATGTATTATTTATGTACACTAAGTTGACCAATAATACATGGAAATATACTGGATCATTTTTTAGTTCTCTTGTATCCAATCTTACCATTCATCTCTCTATTTTCTATGTGTATGCTTGTGAGAATTTTTTTTGTAGGTATATCTACTTCGTATGATTCTTCTTAGCATAAGATATTTTATTTCTACATGGTATCATATCTCTCCTACATGGTATCAGAGCCATATGTTGTCAATTTTATTAGAGTGCAAGGTTTCTCAAGTTCCACAGAGTTGAGGAGATATTTTTTTCTCTATATCATATCGCATCCAGTCTCCTATCCCTTTGTGAAAAAGAGATTGTATTGAGCTTACAAGATTTTCTTCTAGTTTTATTTATGCAGGTTGCAAAGAGTATCTTCTTGAGAAAATCAACATCTCAGTATGGATTCTTTTTCTAGTAGGATCCTTACTCCCTTCAACTATCATGAATGGAAATCCAAAATTGGCATTCTATTGCATAGTGAGGGACTCTATAGAGTTTCTATGGCTTTAGAAAATGAACCAAATTCTGTTGTTGATAAAGCTAAGTGGAATAATAGGTTGGATGAATCCTATGGATTTATTTTCCTCTCTATTCTTCCTGAGCTACCCTTTCATCTATATGGTTTGAACACTCCAAACTAGGTACGGACCAAACTTGATTCTCCCTTTGGAGTAAAAGATGAGATAAGAACACATCAGTTGGAGAATGAGTTATCTCATCAAGTCCAAGAAGTTTCGATTCCATTGAAGGATTGTTCACCAAATTCAAGTCACATTTTCTATTTCTCAAAAAATGTGGGATTAAGAAAAAGGAAGATCAATTGATCCTTTCCATCCTATCGAAATTGGGCCCTAAATACTAAGTTTTTGTGTGTACTTTTCATGTTACTACGCTTGCTATTTATAATTGGAGAACTCCTTCTTTGAGTACATTCTTTGATTCACTAAAAAATGAGCAAGATAAATTGATCCAGATGGGTGCTCTAAGATCCTCCAAGGGAAAGGATCGTGATTTTATATTTTAAGGAAGTAAAAATGAAAGATCAAAAGAGAAGAAAATAGTGAAATAGAACAAGCCAAAGTCAGATAAAGAAGATGAAAGTTTGAATCCTACTAATGAAGGTTCAATGAAGAAATCCAAGAATAAAGGAAGTACATCCAAGGATTCTTCTTGCATCAAGGGATTTCAGATTTAGAATAAATGTTTAAAAAATAATATGGGCATCATTTCTTAGCTTCTTGTGAAGCATAACATCGAAGTTCTAGATGATCTAGAGAAGTTTCTTGAATCGTCATAACACTGTCATAGTGCACAATCCCAAGGTGATATAACCTATCCCTTGAGTGCAGTATTTAAATTGTTTCCTCACATATCTGATATAGATTTTCTTTATGATATATCAGAATCATAAATATCATTTTCTTTCTTAGATAATCCATGTATCAGTCTCCTAGATTAATCTCCAAATATTTGTAATTTTTCACTAGATCCTGGCTTGTCTTTAAGAAACTCTTCCTAAATCCATTGAAATGGTTATAATTATTATTCATAATAATTTTTGTAGTCTTATATTCCTTTTATGACATCATCCATACCAACTACCATACCTATGAATACTCCTAAGACTATACAAACCCCAAGTTCACCAGTTGATTCCTTATTGGTTTCCTATGCACTGTTACTTATATCTAATGGTTTCAAGTCTTTCCTATTTTTCACTGGTTGGTTATATATTACACATACTCAACATTTTCCTACTCTATCCCTATATACTCATGGAGACACTGAACCTTTGGTATTTTTTGTTCCATATGATAATATTTCTTATATATAAGAGCCTGTTCAACCTTATATCATATTTGGGAAGGTTCTACATCATATTGGAAGAAATATATGTGATTCACATCACCATTTTGCAGTTATGCAAGGAACTGATTGTGTTAGTTTTTCTAGAATTTGGGAAGGAGTATACATAGATATATTTTCTTTTTATATTGTGTTTTCATATCAGAGTATGACAATAGAAATAATCCTTCAGATAATTCTCCTACTTCATTATATGATGAGATACAAGGAGTCTCACATCTTCCTTATTGCAGATTCTACACTCTAGCGCATGATCATGGAGCTCACAATTTATTCATCAAAATATTTCACCAAAAGTAGTTCATTCAGCTCATTCAAGTGAATATAAAGACATAATTGAATACTATTGTTCAAATTTTGTGCCTTTTCCTTTATTGAGGGAGGGTTTTCCCCATGTGGATTTTCCTCTTTCCTCAACTTTTCTGGATATGAATAATTATAAAGGGTGATCATAACGTTGTTGTTGGGACCTATATGCACATATATGCATATTATTATTTTAGAAATATCATCATAAAGACATAATTAAATGGGGGTGTTAGGATATCATAAACCCACTTCATACTTATGATAACAATATTTAATCATTTTTTATTAAATTTATACCTACTAGCCTAGATAGTTGGCATCCACTTGGACCACTTGGTCAATACTTTCCATATATACCCTAGGTGCACATTTATCCTGATTCTAGTTAGATCCTACCAACATTATTGACTTCCAGAATTAGTAGCTACACTTTCCAGGGGATTCTATCTTTATATTTCTTTGATCCTGCTTTTCTGTGGATAAGGTAAAGCTAGTCAACTAGGAAACTGCTATCTTTTGTTGCCAACCCATCCTCCATGATTTTATCTATATATTCCATGATTATCATGTTTTTCTATCACTCATGATAACTCACTCATGGTTGAGTCAATTCGCGAGGTCCTTCACATATTTGGAAAGTGCTTTAGCCACCTATGGGGGTTTATCGCATTTAGTAAGTCAACTTTATGGCATAGCATGAGTTGTATCCTAAAAAAAATAGAATTTACCTATGAAGCATGTATTATTTATGTACACTAAGTTTATCAATAATACATGGATATATATTTGATCGTTCTTCACTTCTCTTACATCCAGTCTTACGATTCATCTTTCTATTTTCCTTGTGCATGCTTGTGAGAATTATCTTTGTAGATAAATATACTTCATATGATTCTTCTTATAATTATAGCTATTTTTTCTGCAAGGTGTTAGATATCTCCTACATTGAATCCTTCTATCTTGACAGGAACCTAAGTCAGTCGAACACTAGGAAAAACCTTCAACTGATTGAGTAATCTTAGTTGAACAGGAGACCATACTAGCATTGGATTTCCCATACTTTCCCATGTCTGTCTAGTGAGAATGTTAAAATCCGATCCCACTTCCAAGATAATATATTCCATGTCATAATCACCTACATGGGAATCCATTCTTAGTCCAGGACTAGTTTTCAGTCTTTTCCCAATGTGGTGAACTCTTATTTTGGGTCGCACATCTAAGGGAGGTTATTCAACTAATGCTAATAGTTCTGCATCAACATAGTTATATTGAATTAGTTCCAAATAAATTTTAAATAAATACTTCAATTTACTAACCTTCTCTATTGGTATCTTCTAAAATAATTGTTTGAATCATTCAATAATTTCCATAATTGGTCCTTCATTCGATATTGGAACAACAGTGGAATTCGACACTTGGTTTTTGTTGAAAAAATCATGTCTTGCATCCAAGAACACTTATTTTTATTTCTAGACATCAAATGGTGCTTTCTTCTATTGTGTTTTCCACACTCTCGGTTTTCCATATGGTGCTTCTTGATTTGCCCCACTCGCAGAATCTCCTCTTGTAATAACAATAATATTGGTCTCCCTTAGTTTAGAGAATATATCCTAGATGTTTGGATTAGCATTCTTAGGTGGTTTCTAGTTTCCCACACTTCTATCCTGCCACTTCACAATCAACTGAGGGAATTCTTCGATAGTGTTATCAAAGGATTTACAATATGAACAGGTAATCATATGATTCATGTACTCCCTAGAAAAATGTCTAAGTTTTCCACAATTATAACATATAACTTGGCCTCTTCTGCAACCAGATCATCTTCCTCATCCTAATCCTCTAAAAAGACTGCCTCCATTGGTTGTGGGTACTTTTCCTAAGGGTATTGAGCCTAAGTTTGCTCACTTTGCATGTGTTTGTCATTTTTCATTAACCATGTGTCAAGTTATTTTTCTTGTAGCAGTTGATATGCTATGTAGTCTTTCTCTTCATGACCTACTGATTGAAAAAATTTACAATATAGGCTAGTTGGTGCACTTACTATTTTATGTAAGTATAATCCTTCCTTTGATCTATGTCCTCTAGTCTAGCAAATTCTACACCAAGGAATTCCTTGTGTATTTGTTAGATTCAACGCTCTTGATGTGACATAATTCATAAATTCCAGACATGAATCTTTGTGATAAACTTTAGTCCTACATCATGTACACCAAAGTTCCTCATGTACATGTTTCCCTTTCTTGATATCCTAAAGTTGCAACATAAGGTTGGCAAGCTACGAATGTATATGCATTATTTCTGGACCAGTTTCTTTGACTAGTGAATATTCCAACTTCATGGTGAGCTAAACAGAATTTCTTTGGGATACAATATTTTGTTGCATAAAAGTATTACGAATGTATGATAACATCATTCTAATACACCATTTTTTATGTTGGACTTCTAACATCTGAAAACTTACTTTAGCCATCAAAGTTTTGAATCTTTGGTCGAAGTCCCAAACATAATCCGTAGGAAAATTCCTAATTTTTTTTTTGTAATGCATTGTGAATTATATTTAGGCTTCTTAAACTCATATACCAATCTTTTCTGAATTTGATCTAATGTCTTCTAAGGGATTCTTGCTGGAACCACAGATAATTTCATATACCAGTCAAGTGCATGACCTCTAATGGTTGTGATCATATGGAATTTATTTATGTGCTCATCTTGAATCTTTCACATAGTCCATATAGCTTCATAGAGGAACCAATGTTGTTCAAGTTCCTCTAATTCATTCCCATTAAAGATCAATAAATTTATATCATTTCCAACCATTATGTTTACTCTTGGTATTGCTGATTCAACTAAAGGTTGCCGTAGTACGAGTTCCTTGAATTCTATTTTCTTTATTAATCTTATTATGATTGAAAAAACCAATGGGTGATGTGTTTTTAGAAATAACATCAGGTTCTGGAGATGTCTGCAGGGTCTCGGGTATGTCATAATCTTGATATGGATCTGGTACTTCTTATTCTTCTTCTTCTCTGGGTATAAGTTCATATTCCTCTTCTTCGTCACAATATACTCCATCAATGTGAGATACCAGCTCATAGTACTCTCTTTCGGTTTCACTGCAAATCCGTCTTCTTGTCGCATACTCATCTCTTCCCTGGCCAAAATATTATTCCACTCCTTAGGAATCCACCTTCTAGCTCAGTTTCATTATCACTAGAAAACATCTAAGCTTATTCTAATCCATTTCATTGAAACTTTTCTTGCGGAATATCCTGGGTCTCCATGCACAAATATTTATCTGTCAGATTCCATTTTTAGGATCCCTTTCTCACATACCATCAGCTTTATCCACAATTTCAAAGATTTCAAATAATGAACTCTAGGTTCTTGGAAAAATTGTCTTTTCATTTCACTATATGACCTTATTGTGTTGAGTATAATTTCTGTTATATATCCTTCCGAAATACTATACATACAAAAGTCGACATCCCTAGATATAGGACTAGTAACTCTTTTCAGCCATTGGATCAGCTAAGGACACTACTCTATCAGTTCTCCACCTTGAAAACATTTGTTTCGGGTTGCTACTTTCGACAACCACTCATGCAACACAATCAGAAATTCACTAAATAAAATATCATGAATGTCTGTGTATAGGTGTCATTCCAACCATTATGTCGAGCTCGATCGTGATCCTTCACTTTTTCCCGTGCAAACTCTAGTGCTTCATAATCAACCCAATCATGAATCGCCGACTTTGTCACGTGCCAAAACATATCCCCACTAGAATCATTCATGTCTCAGAAACAGAACCATTTGTTGGCATACTTTCGATTGACCCAAGTTCAAATCCCTTGTCCATCAACAAATCCCAAGATATCATCCCAATATAGAATTACTCCATTGGAAACAGCTACGACGCAGATGAAGTCTCACCCGAGATATCTTATGGGGATTTCCAAAACCATGTTTCTATAGTTGTGTCAGGGAATTTCCTTATCATAGAACTATTAGATCACTCGACCAAAATTGGGAAATATACTTTTTTTTCATACATTCATTCAAAACAATAATCTATTGATTCGGTGACATATATCACAGTATGTAACATAAAGCATTAACACACTTTAAATATAATTCCATATCATCATATGTGCGACACATATATATAAGCTCATTCACAACAGACTCTACTCAACACATTCAGATCATCTCTTTCACAATAGGTATGATGTGACATAAACATGTATACTAAATATACAGATACACACATTTTAACATGGAAACCCATCTGGGAAAAACCACAAATATGCTCTTCATCTAGCATGAGAAATGGTTTGGCACCGTTGGTCTATGCACACAACCTACAGACTCTTATTTACAACTCATTTATTCTTGTCTCCTCTCACTCTCTCTGGTTTAGGTATTTTCCTCTTTCTTCGTCTCTGAATGGTCAATTCCCACACTGCCTGGATCGATTCTTTTATAATATTTTATGCTTTTACACTTCTTGATTTGATCGTCGAATGAATCTCAACTATCAATCAATAGGTTGTATTTCTAATTTAACACATATCATTATATCTAAAAATAAGCACTATTGGCTCAAAATACAATCATGCTTTCTTCCCAAAAGAAAACTATCAGTTTAACTAACTCTTTACCAAAAATAAGTTGAACTCCTTGTTCCGGCTTGCTTTCCTCCTTTTTCGCACATCTTCTTTCATCACAGATTTTTCTCATCTTACGACCACAATCTTCATCTTCTCGACCAAAATTTTGTCTAAGTTTTCTTAGGGCCAACAAAAATCATGTAAGATCACCAAAGTACTAGCTTTAAAAGTAGATAAAGCTTAGAAAGAAATAAATAATAAAATAATAACTTTAGAAAAGAGGTCACAAAAAATAAAGCATAGATGATAATATATATAGATATATATGTATAATATAATAAATAAATAAAAACAAGAGGAAAAGCAGCTAACTTATGAAATTATGGGATGAAATATAAAATCAAAAGTACAAGATAAATTTTATCTTAAACGTTTTTCTAGATAAGTTATATATCAAATTAGTTAAATAAAAAATATTAAAATAAATGAAATACTAACAATAAATTATGAACATAATAAAAGATAAGTATTAATCTTTTACGTTAAAAAATTGTGAAAATCTAACTCACTTCAAGATCTAGGAACTAAGAGAATCCTCACAACTAAGCAATTCACAAAAGATGAAGAAAATAGTGCAAAAGAGAAATATTAACATATAAAGATGTTGCCAATATCTGAGTTTTCTATTATTTTCCAACATGTAAATATGTCTAAACATGATTATAATACAATAGGATAAAATCATTATCCTTTTGGGGCAAATTGGTTGCATACATGCGGAAGGCTTAGATTGGACCTCACCCCCCCCCTAGGTGGACTAATGAGGTCCCAAACCAACTCAAACGGTCATGAATGGTCATGTGAACACAAGTGAAGATTACTAGGTCATAAATAAGGGTACTCTAGGCATCTTGGAGTGCATGGGTGAGTGGGTGTGGCTCTGGGAAACATTTAATGGTCCAAAGGAGCCAAAATCAGTCAAATACAATGTATGGGTGCCTTTGGTCAAACCAATTCCCTGTTTTAAGGAGTGAGATCACCCCAAGAGATGAAAATGTCACTAATGAGGGAATACATCCTACTAAATGATTAAAATGTGGATGTTGGGTATAATTATTGGTCCAAACCCCCTGATTACCTTAGGAAGTCAACATAACCAAAGTTTGGACTGTTCAACATAAGTGAAAAACAAATGAAGGTTGTCCTAGGTGATATGTGACCATGGTACCAGGTAGTATGGTGTTCTAAAACCCCCCCTTAATCCTAAATTAATGTAATGATATCAAAAGTTGAGGCCATGGAAACTAAGGCTCAAGTTACCTCTTACAACAATTTATTTGTCCATATAACCAAGGTAAGAAGGAAAATGACATGGGAAAAAAACCTCCCTTCTAGAATGGACATGGAGAAAAAATTGAAAGGGAATATTAGTCCTCACCTTGTTTACCCACTCTAAGGAGTGACCTCAAGTAGGTGAATGTATTCTCTGTGAATCTCTTGGTGAAGATGTCAGTAGTTTGCTCCGCAGATGGGAAATACTGCAATGATATCACCTGCTCATGCACCAAGTTCTTGATGTAGTACCTGTGAATATCATTGTGATTCGTCCTCTATCTCTATATGGGATTTGTGGATATCTTTATTGCACTTTAATTGTCACACCAAATGACAATGGGTGTATCAAATGAACAACTAAGTTCTCCAAGAATGCCTTGCAACCACACACATTGTGTACCTGCATTTACTACTCCTCTATAATCGACCTCAGCTGATAAAAAGGATATAGTGTGGTGTTTCTTAATTTAATAGAATATTGGAATATTTTCAAGCATGAATACATAAACTAAAGTGTAATTTATTTTGGTGGAATCTCTAACTCAATCAGAATCATTAAATCCAGCTAGTTCTAGTGGAGAATTAGCAACATAGTGTATCTCAAAGTGTTTGGTTCCTTGCGCATGATGCAATATCATTTTAAAATCCTTCCAATGGATCTCATTATGCTCCTGCATATGACTTGAACAACACCTACTACATAATCCAAATCAGGTTGAGAGTGTGTGAGATACAAAAAGCTCCCAACAAGTTGTCCACCGATAGAGATGAACAAAAATCACTTAGTTTAACTCCTTAAAGGAAGGGACACTTGGCTTCTTTACATTCATCCATTTTGAACTTTAATAAAAAATATGAATCATACTTTTATTTTATGACCTTAATCCCTACATCGAAATTCTCAATCTCGAAGCCAAGAAATTGTTTCAATAATCCAAGTTCAGTCATTGAAAACATATTGTTCAATGAAGACTTAATTGAACCTATGTTAGCAATGAAAATTCCGGTGAGAAAAATATTATCAACATACAATACTATGATATGAATAGATTAATATAAATTCTGAAAATACACATTACGATCAAATTTTCATCTTTCAAATCCTAGTGAGAGAAGAAAGCTATCAATCTTGGCATACCAAGCCATAGGGGCTTGCTTGATGCCATAAAGAGACTTCTTCAACCTGAAAACAAGTTAAGGATCATGAATGAAACCTTCAAGATGCTGCATATAAATTTCCTCATGAAATTCACCATGAATAAAACCACTCTTCACGTCCACATGGTTCACCTCCCATTGCTTAGATGCAACTATGGCCAAAACTTGCCTTATAGAGTCCATGTTTGCAGCGGGTGAAAATGTCTCTATATAGTACACTCCATGGAATTGAGAGAATAATTTGGAAACCAACCTGGCATTATAGTTCACATATGAACCATCAACAACCATCTTTGTCCTATAAACCCACTTACATTGCACTAGCTTCCTGTTGGAAGGTAGAGTAACCAACTCCCACGTTCCATTATCTTGCAAAGACTTGAACTCTTCTTGCATTGTTTTTTTCCACATTGGATCATGTGATGGTTCTTAATAATACTAAGGATCATATCCAACTATCATAAATCACCTCTCTGGAATATTCGAATCACAAGTGGAGAAATCATTGTGAAACTGATATCTAGTCTAGGCTAGAATCTATTGGATCCCCAACAAGATCACCAGTTTCTTGTATGGTTTTCTCATCCCATTTTGTACTTATGGGTGATCCATAATATGCATGCATGTCATCATATCAATATTCCATATCAAAATCATAAAAATAAGAGAGATAATCATCACTTACATCATCATTGAATGGAGGGTGTGAGCAATCCCCCTTGACTAATTCGATCTCTTGGATGGTCTCTTCTTCAAACTCTACACTTCCCTCAATGAAATTTTTATGCTCAATAAGGGATCAAAGACATTGTATAAAATTTCATATTGATCATATCCAAACATTATGGACTCCTTTCTTTGATTTTGCAAGGACTTTCTCTTCTCGAGAGGAATTCTATCCCAAGCCTTTGAGCCAAAAACCCTAAAATTAGAAACATTGGGCTTGTGACCACTCCAAGCCTCAAATGGAGTTTTCTCTTCCAATGATTTGTGTGAAACACTGTTATGAGCATATTAAGCACAATTTATGGGTTTAGTCCATAGATTAGGAGACAAATACTTGGCCTCCAACATGCATGTGGCCATCTCCTTCAATTCTCTATTATTGCGCTCTTCCACACCATTTTGTTGTGGGGTGTAAGGAACAAAATGTTGAATTTGAATTCCATTTTCCTCACATAGGTGTTGTAGTTTATTATTGACATGTTCCTTTCCATTACCAGTCCTTAAGGCCTTGATATTTTTCCTACTCAAGCTCTCAACCAAATCCTTGAAAACTTTGAAGATAGCAAAGACTTCAGATTTTTACTTGAGAAAATGCACCCAACAATATATTGAGAAATCATCTCTGAATGGTAACGCATACCTTGAGTTTCCATACAAGGGTGTGGGAATAGATCGTATTAGATATTAATGGATCAAATCAAGCACTTGGATATCTATTCTTGATTTCTGCTTGTCATACTTACGCTTTGTATGCTTCCCAACTATGCATCACTTGCATATGCCTTTGGAAAACATGATGCTTGGAAGTCCTTCAACCATGTTTTCTTTGTTCAAAGTTCGAAGATATTTGTAGTTGAGGTGTCCAAACCTCTCATGTCATATATTTATATTCTCATTGACACGTGATAGGAGTAAGGAAGAAAGTGTGAAAACTTGTACATCCTCGACTCATGATCTGCAATACCCACTGCAACAACTTGACGTGTAGAAATTTATTAAATATCCACATCATCTTGAGTAGATGTAACTCTCTTGGATGAAACTATATGTGTCATTTTATAGATAGAGAGTAGATTTGTTGCAGGATCGGTAACATACAACACATTGTTGAATTATCCATTGTCAATGTTGATTCCTCCATTCCCTTTCGCTGGGATCTCAGAGTCATCACCCATGCAGATGGATGGACCACTAAATGGATGTAGGGAAAAGAAGGAGTCTTGTACATAATCCATGTGCCTTAAGGAAATTGAATCTATGTTTAAGGGGGAACATCCAGAAAATCCAACGACTAGTGCATGGCATATATCCTTGTTCTCAGAATTTGAACCTCTTTCTTCTTCCTTACGCCATCATGAAGAGGAATGACGTTCTCTCAAGGAGTTGTGCCATCATCTGAATGGTTTTATTCATGCATAAAATCTCTGGATTCCAACCTTTTTTACAACAAGTGCATTTTGTCTTCTCTTATTTCTTTCATTATTTTTGATGCAACATTATTTCAGCTGAAGTACCAAGGGTTTCAATTTGGTGAAGAAATCCTGAATCATCTCAAAGTGAGTTGGATTGAAAGTGATCAACGCATTTTTGAGTTGGTGCCCTCTCATCTCATTTTTCTTCCCAAATAGTGACTCGATCTTGAGACACTCCAAATTGGGTGTTGTAAGACTATCTACATGAAATAAAGTATCCCTCAAAATAATCAGACAAAGAATCCCGAAATGCTTCATCCAACCTATTGAAATACTTAGACTTTTCCACAACAGAGTTGGGCTCATTCTCAGTTCCTATGGTTACTCTGTAGATGCCTTTTGAAATCAATTGGATCACCATTTTGGAATTCTGTTCAAAATATTTGAATGGGGAAAGAAATATATGATTCTACACCATTTATGCTTTTGAACTAAGTGACAAAGAACACTGGAACAACCTGCAATGAAAACTGTCAAATCTTTCTAGACGAGACCCTAGATAGCAATTTGAACCATATAAACTCTATGAATTAGACTTGGAGATCCAAAGAGATATAAAACCATGTGAAAATATGATTCACATTAAGATCTTGGAGCTAAGAGAATACTCACAACTAAATAATTTCACAAAACATGAATACAATTGTGCAAAAGAGAAATATTAACACATAGAGATGGTGCAAATAACTGATTTTTCTATTACTGTCCAACATGTAAATATGTTTGGAACATTATTATAATGTAATAGGAAAAAATAGTTGTCCTTTGGAGGCAAATTGGTGCCATACATGTGGCAGGCTTAGATTGGACCTCAAACCCCCCTAGGTGGACCAATGACCAATGATCTCCTAAACCACCTCAAACTGTCACAAATGGACATGTGAACATAGGTGAAGCATGTTAGGTCATAAATAAGGGTAGGATAGGAGTTTTGGAGTGCATGGGTGAGTGGGAGTGGCTCTAAGAATCATTTGTTTGTCCAAAGGAGCCAAAAATAGTCAAATACAATGCATGGGTGCCTCTGGTCAAACATGTTCCCCTTTTTTAAGTAGTAGGACTTTCCCAAGAAACAAAATTGTCATTAATGAGGGTGCTCATGCTCTTGACTGATCAAAATATGGGTGATGGGTGTAATTAATGGTCCAAAACCCCCAATTACCTTAGGAAGTCAACATAACCAAAGTTTGGAGTTTGCAACATAAGTGAAAAACAAATGAAGGTAAGTCCTAGGTTATATGTGACCATGGTACTAGGTGGTATGATGTTTAACAAAAAGACTACGAAAAAAAATATAAAATAAGGTACACATTAAAATAAAAATTTACATAAAAAATAATGGGTGAAATATTAGGATATGTTCATGTTGGAATTTAATTCGATGGGGTTAGGTGAAGAAGAATGGTCTTTGTAATTCTAAGTAACATCTTGGAATATAAAGCTAAGTGTCGCTTTAGTTTGTATAAATATGTACATCCTTAATAATAATTAAAAAAGAGCTTTCACATCCATTTTATGGCTTTCATTCGCTTCTGTTCAATACAACGTTTGTCTGCCAAATCGGGAATCCTTACAGTGGTGTCAGATCCATGGGAATATATATATATATCTTAGTTGTACGAGAATTGTATATATTTTAAATTTGCACGCTCTCCCAAAACCTCCTTAGTATCCAAATAATTCCCATTTACTCTTCTTCTCATCTCATTGCCATCACGTGACTAGGTCTCCTCATAGCTTTGCAAGCTCTTGTCTAGGTCTCAGTTTTCATAGTAATTCATAAAAGTTTCCAAATCCATCCATTTTCATTCTAGCATACCGAGGGAGGTGTGTAGCAGGGATTTCTCCTTGCTACAGGGGCAGGAATGGCTCCCTTCTATCTATAGGACAGAAGGGTAGGTTCCTGGTGGTTAAATACAGTAAAAATGGGGAGAAACAAAATAAAGAATAGAAAGAAGAGAAATATGGAGAACCCCTCTACAAACAAAGGTCAGGGTTCCACTTCCAATAACCTACAAACAATCATTAAGCTACAGTAAACCAAAATACCTGCAAAAAAAGTTAGCAAATAAACTTGCAAATGAAACCATGGATTAGAAAGTGAAGAAATTACTAAGAAAATACAGAAAATAACAAGCTATACCTTCTCTTTGGGTGGAACGGGCCACCATGCCCTAGCTTGAAGAAGCACCTCTCTTGGATGGGGGAGCTATGGCTCAATGGAGATGGAGGATAGGGATTGTGGGTGGCTTGAGAGACAAAGGGTCTCAAGGCATCCATGAGTAGCATAACAATATGCAAGGGAGAAGTGTGTTTGAGAGTGACCCCCCACCCTCCTTTTATAGCTTTTTTTGGGGGGTTTTAGGGTTTTAAGCCCTTGGTCAGGGATTTAGCCCCTTTTTTGGGATTTTAGCCCCTTTCACCCTAAAATTAGCTCATTTTAGGGTTTTATCCCCTTTTGGGGGGCTTTAGCTTCTAGGAGAGTATTTTAGGCTCCCTTTTGGGGTTTTTAAGCCCTTTTGTTCATCCTTAAGCTATTTTGAGGGTGTGGGGGTCTAATGGAGTGATATGAGGGTCATGAGATGGTGTCCTTGGATGGTGTAGGCCATGGAGAGCTAAGTGAGGGATTTTTTGGGTCAACAAATTCCCCCCTAATGTGTGAGGGCAGGAGCTCATTGTATGGCCGATGGACATCATAGGATTTGTTGCATAGAAGTGGTGCTTCTAGGTCTAGGGCATGGAAGCTTTTGGTTTTTGTATTAATATGGTTCCCATCAATGGGTGAGATACAAATAATGTGTGACATGTATATGGACGAGGTGAGCATCCCCATACTCATGACAATGTCAAAATAATAATTTGATCTATGCTCTAAAATACAAGAGCCAATCATATACAACTAATGTTACAATAATGGTTTCCTCCATGTGAGGCTGAATACAATGCTAATCCGGTACATTGGACCCATGGCATTCTCATGGAATGCTATATCTTCATTACTGATGGTCTACTGGATCTGGAATGGTACATAGCTATGTGGACTCGCTAATTGAGAGTCAGAGTCTTTGTGGTACAAGTATGCTGCATCAATCATAAAGGTATATCAAAGCATTGTTGGGGATTTTGATCACTGTCTCCAACGCAACCTAGAAATCACAAGGGACATGAACCTGTTTAGGTCCCTCGGGTAGACTCACCAATATGCTAGATTCAGGTGATTTCTGGGGTCTTCGACCAAATATTGTACGAACCAAACCCTATACGGATCTCAATGGTGCGATGATGTAGTTGGAGTCAAGCACGTGAGAAACAACCATCCCAAGAGGCACTAAGGACTCCTCTCAAGTGGTCCAAGGAACTCATCAATGATGTTAATGAAACCAAGGTACACGTACCTTTGGGTCTATCATCTGGAATATGTGTGTTGGCATCGACAGAGGGAGACCTGCCCTTAGTCAAGGCAATGATGTTTCCTTGACCAAGAGTGCAAGGGAGATAACCGAAAGGTGTGAAGCAATCTATGGATTGACTCACTGAATGGGGAGGGGGGGAGGGAAATATTTGAATAGGGGTAGGGGGAGTGTGGTAGACTCAAACTTCCTTTTTTCAAAGTATGACGGCAGGGCAGACCAAGCAATAAATTAAACTGACTGATGGGAATGGGATCATATCTATAATACCGGTGATGTCACTGTAGATGGGAAATACTTGGAGGAGGTAGACACTTTTTATATTGATGGGATCCAAGGAAGACACATTGCAGAGTGCTTTGAAAAAAGGAGACCAAGTGTGGGAATGTTGCTAACTTTATTTTCTGTGAGGTAGTGCCTAGGGACACCATTATGGTACGATCTCGTGGATTTTTGGAAAGCCCGAGAAGGTAAACGCTCAATGGCGCTTTCAATTTTAGAGAGTCTGAAAGCACGAAGAAGACTCCAGTGGGGGATCTTTTTCATTGATAGTCTCCTGTGCTCAAAAAAGGATAAAAGTATACATAGGAGAGATCTCCCATCCTTTTGGGGATGAGAGACTTCTTTACTGTTGGTAGTCCAATCAGGCCGGACAAGGTTAAACTTGTATTGACTGGACGGTCATTCAAATACTTTTACGAGCATGAACAAAACCAAGTTTGCTCAACAATATTTTCTTGTTGAGAAGGCTAGAAAAAGAGCTTAACAACAACCCGTGGTGAGATTTTTCGTAAAGTGCGGCCCCTCTACCCAAGAAAGCATAAAAGTATGTAGAGGGGAACTGTCTTGGCTTGAATACACCAAGGTGGTCCTTTTCATTTAATGGTCTACGTGGTCCACAAAAGGAGGTAAATGAGATGATGTAGATGCTATTTCCTATACTTTAGCGAGTGGCAAAGGAAGCAGTTGCGCTCGGCAATCTTTTCATTGTTTTAAGGAGTCAGAAAAGAGCTTAAACGAAACTCCAATATGGTCAACCGATTGTGGTGGCACAGGCTGTGCCCCATGTCGGGACGGTGGATAGAGGTCCAAAGGTCATTCGCGCAGTATGGACAAAGCAGAAGGCTCTCAAACATACCAATACATGCATGGGATAGATCGCGGAAAAGGCTCATGAGTTAATGTGGCAGAGGCACGCAAACTGAGGTGGCTCTCAGACAAAGGTCAGGAGAGCATGTGTGTGTGTTGCAGTGGAAGAACTTGACTAAATGTGATGTGAGTGCAATTCGAGGGACAATTCTATGCCAAATACATGCAAGAGAAATAAATCGTTTTGTGGACAATGGTCCACAGGTCTGCATAAGGTGCGGTGGATGGAGAAGACAACTAGAAATACAAAAAATAAAAGTAAAAATGGCATTCCTTAATGAGCGGTGGCCCAAAAAATCGCATGAATAGTGGTCGGGAAGTGTGATACAAGTACAGGTCCATAGACACTTGCATCGACATGTCATGGCTCTAAATCGAGGCGACTTCAGCATTTTTTAGGCCAAAGGGTATGACTCGATACGCGAATGTGCCCCATGGGGTTGTGAATGCCATCTTATAACGGTCTTCTTTCTGGATCTGGATTTGGTTATATCTGGAAAAACCATCCATGAAGGAAAAGGCCTCATGTCCGACGCATGCATTGATGATCTGATCGATGAAAGGTGTGGGGAAGTTATCTTTGGGACATGCCCCATTGAGGTCATGGAAGTCTATGCAAATGCGAATGGTACCCTATTTTTTATTCACGGGAACATGATTAGAAACCCAAGTGGTATAGATAATGGGGTAGATGAATTCGACAGTGCACAGCTTCTCTATCTCCGCTTTAACCGTGGCCACTTTGGATGGGTGGATGGGCCGTTGCTTTTGGCGTACGGGAGCCACATCAGGCCATGTGTCGATATGGTGTTCCACAATGGATGGATCTAGGTTGGGCATTTCGGTGTAAGACCAGGTGAACATGTCACAAAATTCTTGAAGAGAGCTTTGTAGGCGTCGACCTCTTCTGGGGAGCAAGATGCCCCCACCATGATTTCTTCAACAATATCAAAATTGGTTGAGATGTCGATAAAAATGGTTGGCAAAATGTTCGCCATATTCCCTTCTTCGAAGGTATCTAGTGCTCGGATGGGGTTCTTGAACTAGTCAACCTTCCCATGGATGAAATCTTTGTTCTACATGGAAAACTGGTCAGACTGCGACACAAGTTATTTAGGGAGGAAGAATGAGCAATGGTGCATGTCATCCCATGGGTATTCTGGGGCAGTCAGAGCTTCAAGTATCTCATCATCACTGCGGAAGCAATGAAGAGACAGGTCTGATGGACTATCGTTGGAGGAGGAGACGAGCGGGTCGGTGGAACTGGGCATCATGTAAATGGACATGGTGTCTAAAGAAGGAGGTGGGGGGTGGACTTCTTCAATCAAGGTGATTTCAGACTCAAGGGAATTTTAACGGAGGTCAGCTAGAACCATTTGAAATTCATGCAAGTCTTAGAAATGGTGAGAGTAATGTCCATACAAACCGCAGAGGGCACAAGCATGGTTTGTTCTCAATGCCTTGTTCCTGACTATCGGTGTGGTTGGGAGTTCAACCACAGGGATGTTTTTGTTTGTGTCCATGGCATCTAAATGCGCACGGATCATTGGGATTTCAGGGAAATTCTGAGTTGGATGGCCCTGTTTCTCACAGACGGTGCAAGGTGGGACTTGTCGTGGCTCTGTAGTGGCTTTGGCATTCTTTCCCCTGGTTCTTTTGGGTTGGGGAAGTGCAGGTGCAGGTGTGAAGGTTGGCTTTTGCGGACCGGGTGGAGGGTGAGACTCAACCGCAATGGGCTACATCGGGGTTAACATAGCCTGGGGCATTGGTGGTTGAGATGGTGGATCAAGATACCACACCAGAATTCCCAATGTAAAGTTGGGTAGGCTTAAGTTGGCCATGACTAGCTTGCTCATGACACCCGGTGGAGGGAAGAGGAAGGGAATCGTATGGACTGGAGATGAGCCTAGATAACTCCCAGCTGGTTGCATGTGGGGATTTAGTTGTGGTTGCGGCTGCGCGTAATGTTGTTGTTGTGAGTGATGTTGCGATTGTTGTTGGTGTTGCGGCTGCTGTTGGTGTTGTGGCTGTGGATGATGTTGTGGTTATGGTTGGTGCTACTGTTGCTGTTGTTGTTTGGGTGTAGTGGTGCTGGATGAGACCATGCATAAGTCTGTAGTTTCATTTTGTGTCAGTGGTGGTGACATTAACGAGAAAGGAGTCATCATGGTGGTATCAGCAAACAACCTAGGGCCCAAATTCAACAATGGGGAGGCTGGTGTGTTGTCAACCATAGTGTTGATTGCAGGGATGACATTAGTGTGTGTGGTCACCCCTTGTGGCTCAATGGTGGTAATGGTAGGGATAACGTTGGTAGGTGTCATTAACCCTTATGGATCATGATAAGTGAGTTAATCAACCGTCACAATCTTCCCTTCGTGGGGGAACATCATGAGATGGAAGACATTTGATGCGACCACTCTCATGGCATACATATCAATTCTCTCGAGGAGAAGGTTATAGTCCAGTTGAGCATTGACGACCTCTATGTCGATCAACACTGTCTTTCCAGTTAATGTGATGGGGACATGGGGGAGGATTCCTTGGGATTTAGTGGGATGTCCATCATAAGCCTGCATAGTTGTGGAGGATGGTTGCAGAATTGGTGATCTAATTTTGTTCCAAACCAAGGTAGACATAACGCACGTGGATGCCCCCTCATCCATTTTGCACCGATGCACAACCAAATTTTGGATGGACACTAGGATTTGAAAGGCGATGGTCAATGGCATGCGTGGTTTCCTGTTCTCCATATCGAATGTGATCAACTTGGATTCGAAGGGGTCTGCTTCCCTAATGGCGGCTAGTAAGGCTTTCCACTCCATTGGGAACATTTTAAATACCTCAAGAGCGGACATGGCGGTTGGAATCTGGGCCAAATCATTCATAATGCTATAGCTGACTACAGCTCTAGCCGTGGCATTATTGGAAATCCTGCATACAGGGGGGGTGCGGGAATGGGGGTAACTAAAGAGGTAGGTTGGCTATTTTGGACGTTGATCTCGTTAGTGTGTCAGCGGGTTTGGTGGTGGTACCGTACTGATTCCATCTAGTTTGCATGTTGACCTCTTCAGTCGTCATGGCTAGCAGGTGATGAACACTTGTTTTGGCCGTGGGAGGTGCCCCTGGAGTGTTGGGATTTGGTTGGGGAGGGGGTACAGTTGCCAACAATCCTTGGACTAGTAGTGGGTTTTGAAGCACCATGGGGGAAGGTCCTTGTGGTGCAGGGTTGGGTTGAGCTTGATTTGTAGCATTGGCAGCCTGTTGGGCCTCGTTTTGAATGGCCTGCTTAGCTCGACCCATAAGGGGACACTCGAATGTGTAGTTCCCATAAACATCACAGAGTGTGAACGGTTGGTTTGTGTGCAACGGGGCATTGCGTCTTGGTGCATTTTGTTTTGGGAAGTTTTGGGCAGGTTGGTTTGCTGTGGCATTATTGGGAGGGTTTGGTTGTTGACCGCCCCCCTACGATTGGTTATTGGCTTGGTTCTAGGGCCGATTATTTCTAGCTTTCCCTTGTTGATTGTTGGGGCTAGGCTGGTTGGGATGGTTTTGTTGTGCAAACACTTGTCCCAACAGAGCAGGTGGAGCATGGGCGGGGGCTTGAACCGGCTGCACTGGTGGTGCATAATAGATTTGTGGGGGTTTCAGTGCCACAAATGTGAGCATTTTCCCCACATACTACTGTGTTGGCCAAGCCATGGCCTCAGTCTGCTGCAATGGCGCAGGTTGCGTGTAGGAATTTGTTTCTCTGAACTGGGGCATCATTGTTGCGTAATCCAGAGCTTGGTTCTTGTAAGAAACACTAGCAGTGTTGCTTAGTTGTGGTGGAGCTATAGGTGGTGTCGGACGGTGTTGTGGCTATCGGGAGATCGAGCCTATGATGCCATCTATAGCATGGGATGCCCCGGTGCATCACGGTAGGAGGTACTTAGATGGGGAGCATCTGGAATGACGGTGTATAGGTATCCAGACTGAGCGTAGACTAGGTCAAACTGTTGGGATTTCAGTATGGCCTCTTCTTCGGATTAGGGATGTTCGAATGCGACGTCCTTTGCTATGGGTAGGAGCAAGGTCTTAAGGAACCAATCCAAGAAGATCCTGTCATCAAGTTGGATTTTACATAAGTTGCGACGTTGCCACCACTCATGGATGTGGTCGGTTATATGTGTCGCAGTGCTCTGGTGACATGATAACAGGATCTCCACCCTTTTATCATATCTGACAGGGAGTTGGAAATAATGTAGGAACATGAAAGCTAGGGAGTTGAATTCCGGGTATTTGGCCTATAGTAGCTCAATGTACCATTTGGCCGCAGCACCTGTAAATGTGTGTTGGAATAGCCTCAGCCTGATGGAATCGTCTACGATGCTGTTGGATGAGCACCATAGACAGAATGTCATAATGTGGTTTTGGGGGCATTCCCCTGCCTTGCCTTCAAACTTGGGAACGTCTGAAGGCAGCTTGGTTGGCATGGGAGGCCAAAAATCTTGATGGTGAATGGGGTCATTTGTCAATCGAGCCAAATTAGGAAAGTTAAGATGAGCCATGAAAGGAAGGTTTGACCCAAAGTTGATGTGGGACGGGGCTGCGATGGTGGTGGGGTTTGCAAGAGCATAATGCATCTGCACAGCTAGGGGTACTTGCAGTGGCACCATTGTGGATGGGCCAATGCCCCCAAGTGTTGTGCGGGGGATAGTATGGGTGACAGGGACATTTCCCCCATGTATGACAGTAAGGGAGACGTAAGTGAAAGGTCCACTGCCCCCCTGTGTGGTAGGAGGGGCGGTGTATGTGAAGGGGCCACTACCCCCGTGTGTTGCAAGTGGGCCAGCTTGGCTGGTCACTATAGGTGGTGGCAGCTAACTGATGACAGTTTGCATGACTGTGCTTGGGCCACCTGCAGGGTTGTTGGTGACAGGGTGTGGTGTGGACATGGGTCCACTAGCTATGGCTATGCCGAAAAATGGATCCAAATTTACACCATCCATGGGGCTTGATGGTGCAATATGGAGTTCTGGTTCAGAATGATATGGGTCTGAATCTAAATCAGAGGCTATGTGGCCTTTTGATGGCATGGGATATCACTAAGAATAGTTTCGACGGTGTTGGTTCAACATCTCGAATGGTGGTGGTTCGCCTCTTAGGCGTGAGGAAGAGCATGGAGGATCAATTGTGTTAGATTTTATGTATGAAATTGGTGGGAATGATGTTTGGACCCCGGTTTCAATGGCTTCGTATTGGCTATAGGTGGTCACTCGGCCACCAAGACTGCTAGAAGACAACGCTTGGATTTTTCCTCACAGGTGTTTCTACTCAATCAGTGGGGGTCGTTTCCCGTTTCGCTTGGCAATTCCTCTCAGCGGCAAGCTACTTTAGGGTTCCCGTGGTACTCCTCACAATGAGTTTCTGAGCAGAGCCCAAGTAATTCCCACGGTTGAAGTAGTTAGGGACTTATGTCCTCTAAGACTGCAGATTGTTTGAACTTAGTGTAAATTGGTAAATTTTAAGGCTCTCTCAGCATCATGAACTGAGTTGGGTTGATTACTTGGTATGGTGTATTTGTTTTTCTATCTTTCTGGTATTTGGTAGCTACAAATGGTTTACGAATTCATCATATTGTGGTAGAGTTCATGTCATTGTGTATGCAAGCATTGAATAATCAGAAATTTGTAAACAAATATAGTTTTTAACCTTGAATGTTGATGGCCTAACTAGATGACTACCTCACACTGATATTCCTCTTCAACCAAGAGAAGGTTTTGGGCTCTCAACACAATGGGAATAATCCCATCCATATATCCATAGGTCAGCTCCCAGATGAAAGGTTGGTCAAAAGGGAGGATGCTTAGCGTCATGAGAAGCCCTCCTTCTCTACCCCCTCTACCTTCCAAGTCATCTGGTTTTAATGGTTTGGAACAATATTTAGTGAAGGGCCTAGGACTATACAAGCTTGCCCTTCATCGTATCTCAAAATACCCCAGAGGGTGATGACTGGGTAGAGGAGGAAGGGTAAGCAAGACATTTAATTTTATGTTGATTTTAGTTAAGATACATTCATTTAATTAAGCCATTAAAATTTGTTTGGAATTTACACATTGTTTGTTGATGCAATTACAAGAAATTAAAATAGAAACTGAAATTAAACTTCTATGATGGACAGAGGCGGCTGAGCTGCACTGAAAGTCCAGATTAAACTAAAATTGAACCTCTGATTGAAAGACCACACATTTCTGATCAAATCCAGCGAGGGGGTCGCACAGATTTCACAGACAGTCACGGTCTGTGTTTCTAAGTGAAGTCGGACCTTTCGGGGGATTAAGTGCACCCTGGGCACACTTGTTAGGCCATTAAGTGCACCCTCATCCCCTATTCAGGCCCGATAAGTGCGACCTGCCCCAGATTTGGGGTTTTTCTGATCCTGAGTCAAATTCGGTCGAAAGTAACCTGTACTGTGGCCAAACTAACTCGGATTCGCCTAGCAGAGGCTTCAGCAATACTAAGAACTAGAAATAAACTAGATCTAAACTGGATTTGACATGAAATGTTTCTAAAAACTAGGGAAAAACTCAAAAAAACTTGAAATTTTAAAAATCTGGACCAAGGATCCAGTGGGATCGACCCAGTATGGTTGCCAGTTATGTAGTAGAGATTTCTCCTTGCTACAGGGCCAGGAATGGCTCCCTTCTGTCTATAGGACAAAAGGGTAGGTTCCTAGTGGTTAAATACAGTAAAAATTGACAGAAACAAAATAAAGAACAGAAAGAAGAGAAATATGGAGAACCCCTCTACAAACAAAGGTTAGGGTTCTACTTCCAATAACCTACAAACAATCATTAAGCTACAGTAAACAAAAATACCTGCAAAACAACTTAGAAAATAAACCTGCAAATGAAACCATGGATTAGAAAGCAAAGAAATTACTAAGCAAATACAGAAAATAACAAGCTATACCTTCTCTTTGGGTGGAATGAGCCACCATGCCCTGGCTTGAAGAAGCACCTCTCTTGGATGGGGGAGCTATGGCTCAATGGAGATGGAGGAGAGGGAGTGTGGGTGGCTTGAGAGACAAAGGCTCTCAAGGCATCCACGGGAAGCTTAACAGTATGCAAGGGAGAAGTGTGTTCGAGAGTGACCCCCTACCCTCCTTTTATAGTTTTTTTGGGGGGGTTTATGGTTTTAAGCCCTTGGTTAAGGATTTAGCCCCTTTTTTGGGCTTTTAGCCCCTTCTGCCCTAAATTTAGCTCTTTTTAGGGTTTTATCCCCTTTTTGGGGGCTTTAGCTTCTAGGAGAGTATTTTAGGCTCCTTTTTGGGGTTTTTAAGCCCTTTTCTTCATCCTTAAGCTATTTTGAGGGTGTGGGGGTCTAATGGAGTGATATGAGGGTCGTGAGATGGTGTCCTTGGGTGGTGTAGGCCATGGAGAGCTCAGTGAGGGATTTTTTGGGTTAACAAGGGAATAAATTTCAGGTAGTGGTTGATGAATTTTTGTGGGTCTCAGTATCATATTTGAACACTCCACATTGCAGCACAATGTTTTTTGGTTGAATGCAAAAAGTATTGAAGAAAACCTACTTTCATGGCCATGTTTTTAGTGCACTTTCCTGAAGCATGGTTTGGGAGCCCACATAGGAAAGGTGGCAGTGGAATGATGGTAGGAGCGCGTCGATCAAGCAGGCGCACACCCACAAGAAGATCTCCCACACTCACTATTGGAAAACTTGGAGTGTCACACATGGGAATAGAGACAAGGTTCATGAAGGCGAGCACTCCAAGGAGTGAGCTGGTAGCAAAGCGCACAAGCGCGCCAGCAGAGTGCTAAGGAGGATCGCGTCTGTTACTAGGGCTTTCACCCTAGTATGTGCGAATGAACACCTACTAAGGAATATGGATTCCTTAGTAGAAGTTCAATGATTTATGAATTAAATAATGTTAAACGGAAATAAAAACTAATCTAAACATTCATGAAGCAATAAAGTAAAACAGTAAATAACATAAAGCAATAATGGTAAAAATGAATAATGATATTTATTGGTGTTACCTCCGATGAGGAGGTTGATGGAGTCCGTTGCGTTGGTCCGATGTCGGTGGCTTCGAGCTCCATGCTGCTTCTTCTCCTTCTCCGATGGTGGAAATGGGCCAAAAAGAGTTTTCAATGGTGAAAATAGCTTAATGATAAGCTAGGGTTTCAGGAACAATTTCGGCAGAGGCAGGATGCTTATGATAGTGGATATGGAATAGTGGGTCTCCATCACTTATTTATAAAACCATGTGGTTTAGGTCAGCTTTTTAGGTTTTTAGCTGTTTTAGGGTTTTCCTCCTTTTTCCTCATTATTTTACATTTTTTATTCCTTTTTGGATATTTTTGGAGGAAAAAAGGATTTTATAGCCTTTTGGAGGCATTTTAAGCTTTTTGGTGACCTTTTAGATGGTTTTATGGGTTTTTGATGGAGATATGGTAGGAAAATGGACAAATGAGCCATGTAATGAGGTATATGAGGTAGTTAACCATTTTTGGGTGTTAACAGCGTCGATAATAGCATATGATCTTGTGGCATAGGAAGGCATTGGCAAGGTGAAGGCGCTCGTGAGAGCGCACGATGATGGAGCGTCTTGGATGAAGGGTGCTCACAAGGTTGGAACGTGGGCGTGCGACCACCCTTAGTGTGCACGCACACCACTTGGGGTGTTAGCATGGGGCATGTCAAGGAAGAGCATGTTCGAGGCAAGCACAGATGGAACGTGACTTAGGTGAGCCGAAAAGATGGTGGTGTTGTAATAACCCAAAAATTTGTAAAAATTTAAAATTTTTCCTATGATATTAAATGTTTACAATCATTGCTTAAGAGGGACATTTAACTGTTAACAGTTAACAAAATTAAGGTCTAAACTAATTCCTTTGTTAATTTATGTATCTGCATACTTAATTATTTGCTTCCATAATTCAGTAATTAAAGGTTGATTTATCTGTTCATGCTCTTAAGTAACATGCGCTGAAAACATCTGTTTGTTTACTAAGTACTAAAGTTTATTTTATTGTTTGTAATATGCAGGAACTTCAGTTCATGACTAAGGCTTACTTAGCTTTTTAGCTAATGCAATGAAGTGATGCTTCTTTTATAGGTCCTTTTACAGGTAAGACATTTTGTAAACCAATTTCAAGATCAAGACTAAATTATTTCAACTAGCATAGATAAAATGCTAGTATAATTGTTTAATTTACATCTTTGGGGAAAAGGAAGGTATCGTCGAATATATCTAGTTGCTTTTATTTAGTTTCTTGTAAGCATAAGTATTTGGAAAATCTAAACATAAATCTAGACGTTCTTCTACCAAGCTTCAACTATAACTGGTTCATCAAACTTTCATTTATTTATTATCATATTAGGTCCTATATACAATTTTAGAGAAAGATAAATTTGTCTACCGGGTCAATTGATACCTTATTACTTGCTACCATGGTAGTTCATATGTATTTGTCTCAATCATGAATTTTATTGTTATAAAAACCATTAAAACCTAAGTCTAGAGAAATGTCATGTAAAACAAAGAAACTAACAAGTTTCAAACAGAGTAAATTTCTTTTTTCTGCCTATGCAATTTCCATTTGAGTAAACAAGAAGAAAAGACTTTACTTTATTATATAAGTAGTATAACTGCTATGGTTTTAAGGGTTAAAGAGTTCATTTCTTAATGAACCTAATTACTCCCAAACTCTTGCATGGTTTAAATCTCATTAATAAATATTATATAATAATTAATTTTTTATCCTATTGTTGGGACGCATACTCCATATAGGGTAACTCCGCGGTTAGTAGGAAATTTGTAAGCGGAGCTATGGGTCAAAATAGTCCTAGGGGTGTCGGGGTAAGTCAAAACCCCTATCTTTTTGTAATAAGCCCATGGTTTAAATCCAGGGTTTAGGGTTTTGTGGGTGCCCATGGTTTAAGACC
>LPNX010061205.1:0-29898 GCA_001517045.1 Pseudotsuga menziesii
AAACATCCCTACGTTTCGAGTGGACACTCCACCAATCATCAAGGGAACAAAATGAAAAGCTCAAAGTGGTATTGAAGAGAGTGAGCAAAAGCTAATAATAAATAATGTAAGGGTTGTGTACATACATTAATGAATATAATTATGCACATTTGATATAGTGAGATGTTGTGTTGATCTAAAAGACAAATTGAAAAGTTAAAATTTGAATGGTGTTATCTAATTCACATAAAGTATCATTACATGAATTAACATTGAACTTGATGTGAAATTTTATATATGCGGTAAATAATATAAAATTCAACGCAGCTCCTTCCTTTTTCACAATATAAAATTCTTCAAAAAGTCAGTTGAAGAGTATTTATTATACTACAAACATTGAAAAATGTTTCTTCATGTATACTAAAATTCATTCAAAAAGAAAAATTACATTCATGAATCATCTCCACCTAATCTCCTTATATCTGCTCATGTAGATCAAGTATAGCTTGTAGACCACATTTATTTATCTTGGTCTTCCTACAATCTTCTTTCTTTGGCACCCATGCCCAAACTATGGTATTAATTGGAATAGATCCAAGTTCTGTGTCATCAGGATTTGGTACCCAATATTGTTCTAAAATGTTTCCCTTGTATTTCCTGAGCTAGGTTGCCACCAATCAATCTTTACATGAAGGGTCTCGCTGTCATCGTCCTAGAATATATCTGAGGTGGATTTTTCCATCCAAATCGTCTCTCCTTCATCCTCATTTCTTGATCTAACAACATCTTTCCTTCTCAACATCAATTCTAGGATCGAATGTTGGCTTTGGCTAGTTGCACCTAGGTCCAACATATACCGGTTCATCTGTCACATTATCAAAAATCCCCATCCATAATACTTGATATTGCATGGAGTGCATTACCATCGACATTAACATTTTTCCTTGTCTTGGGCAAAAAATCATCAGAAGAAGAATCACTTTCATCGAAGGGTGTATGGTCATTGTAGATTCCATCTAATGCATCAAGAACTCTTTTCCAATACTCTATTTTTTTTATTACATTCCTCTGTAGCAATTGGTTCATTCTCATTTCGAATAGTCTCTTTCCACATTTTAATGTATAATGTTATTCATTCATTTAGTTCTTTTAAATAAACATCATTGTCTTTGGGACATAAGAAAGATTGCTTCCCTGTGGGAAATATAGGTCAACCTTCATCATCTATATTCCAGAACTCAACTGGTTTTGACCACTCAATGTCTCTGATGGATTCTTTATACCTCATAATTGGAACATCATTGAGTACAAGAAATTGGAAGTACTAGACATTATGATGTCCAGCTACTGCATTTTCCCTCTCCTTGATGTACCCATTAGGAAAACTTTTGAATTCATACACTTTGTCAATAAGTTTAGGTGGAAATCCTCATTTTTCTTCAATTGTGCAATATGTATCCATCATCTCAAGTAAAGAATATATATCTTTACTTTTCAAGTTGGAAGACATTCTTCCGCAGGTTCCATCTATGTATTCATGGGTGTGCCCCACAATCAAGAATCCAACCTCAATAGTGATGAAGACACCAAGTGCAATTAATAGTGATAGAAACATGAAAACGTAACAATTCTTATTATCACTAGCTGCATTGTCCAACTATAACAACAAATGTGGAGGAAGAGGTTTAAAATCAAGATTTTGATTTTTTGAGCTTCCATTTTAAGATAGGAAAGCATCCTTGTACACTCTACATTTTGAGTAAATAGAGTTTTGAAGTAATGCATTTGAAAGTGGGTTTCTTGAACTTCCACTTTCATAAAGCAAATCACCATACATATCAAGGCGTGTATCTTCAAGGTCCCTCAAGCACTTTGCAATAGATGTAATGGTAAATTGTGATCCCATTTGTACAAATGGTAGGGAGAAAGGGCCAAAACCGCTTGTGCTATGCCCATGTGTTAGCCTACCTGTAAAAAACAAACCCAAGTTTGTTCCTGCAACAGATTTTGATTTGACACGTAATCTTGGGATTGAAGTCTTTGTTTTGTCCATTTTATCATGGATAATGCTCAAGTATTCCTTTGGATACCGCTCTAACATAATTATGTGGGCATAGTAGCAATATCTTCCACACATAACAATCTTGTTATGTTTCTTCAGTCTAGCCCGTGCCTTTTCTTCCAACTCTTTTGTAGTTGATGTCTTCATCTGTGCTTTCAATACAATACATTCACTACATTTACTGAAGTTAGTGTTCTTTGAGAATGCCACATCTGGAAAATGAGTATTCCAAATCTTGCTCATTGTTGATTGTGATATTGATGGAAAATTGAGCTCTTGAAGAGCCTCATTGATCTCTTTTAACAAAGAACTTTTGGTGTACATTGATGGCAACAATCTTAAAGGAGAAGACATTCCATGTTCTTCAACTTGTCATGTTTGGTTCGATGAAAAATCTGAATTATCCATTACAATTTTGTGCAATATTTCTATGGCTGCCACAATATGTGCATGTGCTTTGAATTTGTTGGTGTTACCATGAATTCCTTTGACATGTCCTTGTTGAAAATTATGTTGGTAAGTATAGAAGGTTCTTTGAGGAATATTATGTATCTTGTACCATGCTTTCTTACAAATAATATCTCCATTAAACCTCATGTCATTTACTTTCCTAACAGTAGGAAGTAGGCCATGGCCATGGCTCTTTGACATGATTGTGTTGGAAAGGAGTGAATTCAAGACAAATTCCCTAATGCCATTTTTATTTAAGAGTTTCATACCCCTTATAGTAGTTGCAATGTCTTTCCTATCCACATGTTGAATACAATCTTGTTTGCGGCATTCATCTGCTTCCAAAATTCGGATTTATTTATCTTCATCTCTTTGTATTTGAAAGTTTCCATCTTTTTTTGTAGCCACAACTCATTTAATCCTTTTATATGGTTTCGTTGTGTGCATAGAAATTGAGTCTAGATCTTTGTCATTATAAAGATCACCATCCCATGTGTTCAAGGGACTTATTTCCTCTATAAGATCCCATACCGCCATTTCCTTGGGTGCCTCCTTGAAATTTTCATTCACCCTTAAAATCTCACCTTCATTGTCCACCAACTAATTTATTAGCCATCTAACCCAACAATGTATAGACTTATCCCCAATCCTACATCTTTCACAAGTTCTATCTATGTCTTCCACAAAAACACTGAATTCCAATTCACCTAACATTTCACCCTCAACCATGTCATCCTCACGGACATTAACTATGATCATTTGGCAATGCATATGCTTGTTCCCATGCTTTCATGTGTAAGAGAAACATTTTTGCATGCGAATGTAAGCTTATCTTGGGGAGTATTTACTGGATGATCATGACAATGAATTTCCAAATCTGATTCTTGCCAAATATCATAAGATCCCAATGCACCCCCTAGTGTATTCTCAAATCCTGTTGGATGTGGCAAAAGAGCATCATGTTTTAATACCTTCTCAATGTTAACCACTATGGATCATTTATTTACCATCCTTCCATGCACTTTATGACCAATATGTGTATTAAATATGGAGCCTTCACCCACCTTCACTCCACATTGCAAAAGATCAACCTTGGTCTCCAATAGAAAATGCAGAAGATACATTTGCACCTATACAACAAATTAAACAAACTTAGTATTTGCTCAAAAAAACAATCATTGTACTATCAAAAACACTTAACATGTGCTTCAAGATTTTGATTTACCTTTGTTATGCCTCAAATCTATGATCTTCCATGGATGTAAGTCCCCTTCATCAACATCTTCCACAATCAAATGTGGTTCAATTACATCAATTATCAAAACCATAACATATCCTACATTAAGCCTTTCTCCACCATAAGTAGTTTTCAATCCAATGAAACCACATCATCATTGATCACATTGCACCGTGATGGAAATATAACTGGAGTTAGCTTTTGTCCTTAAATCATTGCATGGTGAGTGAAATATAAGGTGTGTTAGCTTTCATAATGTAGTTTTCCATCTAGCATAACCACATTGCCATCAATCACAATGCACCAGATGGAAAACTAGCTAGAGTTAGCTTTCGTTCTTAAAACATTGCACAGTGAGTAAATCTAATGTATGTTAGTTTTCATAAGGTAGTTTTCCATCTAACAAAACCACATTGTTATCAAATACATTACACCATGATGGAAATGTAGCTGGAGTTAGCTTTCCTTCTAACAACATGTCACTATAAGGGAAAGCTTATGTGTGTTAGCTCATTACACCATGATGGAAAATTAGCTGGAGTTAGCTTTCATTTTAACAACATGGCACGATGAGTGAAAGCTAATGTATGTTATATTTAATAAGGTAGTTTTCCATGTAACTCAAGAACATTGTCAGCAATCACATTGTAATGTGTTGGAAATCTAGCTAGAGTTAGCTTTCATCATTAAATCGTTGCACAGTAAGTGAAATATAATGTGTGTAAGATTTCATAGTGTATTTTTCCATCTAGCACAACCACATTGTCATCAATCACAATGCACCATAATGGAAATCTAGTTGGAGTTAGCTTCTGTTCTTAAAACATTGCATGGTGAGTAAAGATAATGTTTGTTACCCTTCATAAGGTAGTTTTCCATCTAACACAGCCACAATTTCACCAAACACATGACACCATGATGGAAATCTAGCTAGAGTTAGATTTCCTTCTCACAACATGGCACTATAAGGGAAATCTTATGTCTGTTAGCTCATTACACCATGATGGAAATCTAGCTGGAGTTAGCTTTTCTTTTAAGAGCATGACATGATGAGTGAAATCTAATGTGTGTTAGCTTTCATGAAGTAGTTTTCCATGTAACGTAACCAAATTGCCATCAAGCATGTTGCACCGTGTTGGAAATATAGCTGGAGTTATCTTTCATCCTTAAATCATTGCATGGAGAGTGAAATCTAATGTGTGTAAGTTTTCATAGTGTATTTTTCCATCTACCACAACCACATTGTCATCAATCGTAATGCACCATGATGGAAATCTAGCTGGAGTTAGCTTTTATTCTTAAAACATTGAACGGTGAGTAAAAGCTAATGTGTGTTAGCTTTCATAAGGTAGTTTTTCATTTAACATTGCCACATTGTCATCAATTACATTACACCATGATGGAAATCTAGCTAGAGTTAGCTTTTCTGCTAACATGGTACTATGAGTGATAGCTCATGGGTGTTAGCTCATTACACCATTTTGAAAATATAGTTGGAGTTACCTTTCTTTTTAACATGGCAAGATATGTGAAAGCTAATGTGTGTTAGCTTTGATAAGGTATTTTTCTATCTAACACAATCAAATTGTCACATTGCACCGTGATGGAAATCTAGCTGGAGTTAGCTTTCAACCTTAAATCGTTGCACGGTGAATGAAATCTAATGTGTCTTAACTTTCATAATGTAGTTTTCCATTTAGCACAACCATGTTGTCATCAATCAAAATGCACCATGTTGGAAATCTAGCTAGAGTTAGCTTTCGTTCTTAAAATGTTGCGTGGTGAGTAATAACTAATCTGTGTTAGCTTTCGTAAGGTATTTTTCCATCTTTCACAGCCACATTGTCATCAAATACATTACACCATGATGCAAATATATCTAGAGTTAGCTTTCATTCTAACAACATGGCACGATGAGTGAAAACTAATGTGTGTTAGCTTTCATAAGGTAGTTTTCCATCTAACACTACCACATCGTCATCAATCACATTGCACCATAATGGAAATCTAGCTGGAGTTACCTTTCATCCTTAAATCATTGCACGGTGAGTGAAATCTAATGTGTGTTAGCTTTCATAATGTAGTTTTCCATCTAGCACAACCATATTGTCATCAATCGCAATGCACCATGATGGAAATCTAGCTAGAGTTAGCTTTCGTTCTTAAAACATTGCACTGTCAATAAAACTAATGTCTATTAGCTTTCATAAGGTATTTTTCCATCTAACACAACCACAATGTTATCAAATACATTACACCATGATGGAAATCTATTTGGAGTTAACTTTCCTTCTAACAAAAAGGCACTATAAGGGAAAGCTTATGTGTGTTAGCTCATTACACCTTGATGGAAATCTAGCTGGAGTTAGCTTTCATTTTAACAAAATGACACGATGAGTGAAATCTAATGTGTGTTAGCTTTCATAAGGTAGTTTTCCATGTAACATAACCAGATTGCCATCAAGCATGTTGCACTGTGTTGGAAATCTAGATAGAGTTAATTTTCATCCTTAAATCGTTGCACAGAGAGTGAAATCTAATGTGTGTAAGCTTTCATAGTGTATTTTTGCATCTAGCACAACCACATTGTCATCAATCACAATGCACCATGATGGAAATCTAGTTGGAGTTAGCTTTCGTTCTTAAAACATTGCACGATGAGTAAAGCTAATGTCTGTTAGCCTTTATAAGGTAGTTTTCCGTCTAACACAGCGACATTGTCATCAAATACATTACACCATGATGGAAATCTAGCTGGAGTTAGCTTTCCTTTTAACAACATGGCACTAATAGGGAAAACTTATGTGCGTTAGCTCATTACATCAGGATGGAAATCTAGCTGGAGTTAGTTTTCCTTTTAATAACATGGCACAATGAGTGAAAGCTAATGTGTGTTATCTTTCATAAGGTAGTTTTCCATGTAACACAACCACATTGTCATCAATCACATTGTGTCATGTTGGAAATCTAGTTGCAGTTAGCTTTCATCCTTAAATTGTTGCACGGTGAGTGAAATCTAATGTGTGTAAGCTTTCATAGTGTAGTTTTTCATCTAGCACAGCCACATTGTCATCAATCACAATGCACTAGGATGGAAATCTAGCTGGAGTTACCTTTCATTCTTAAAACATTGCATGGTGAGTAAAAGCTAATGTTTTTTAGCTTTCATAAGGTAGTTTTTCATTTAACACTGCCACATTGTCATCAAATACATTACACCATGATGGAGATCTAGCTGGAGTTAGCTTTCCTTCTAACATGGCACTATGAATGAAAGCTTATGTGTGTTAGCGCATTACACCATTATGAAAATCTAGCTGGAGTTAGCTTTTTTTTTAACAACATGGAATGATGAGTGAACTTATCATTACAAAGTGGATTTGTCATTATGTCAATAGTTTCCTCTGTTGTAGGACAATAATAAAGGAAAATGTCTTGATTATCAACCAACTATCTGATGTAATTGTGATGAACTTCAATATGCTTAGTTATGGCATGATAGACTGAATTTTTCACCATTTTGAGAGCACTCTAATTGTCGTAGAAAAGTGAGGTTAGCACTGCTTGGTCAAGTTGAAGATCAACCAATATTCTTCATAACCACATTGCCTCCCAACCTCTATTGAAGTATGCCTTGTATTTTATGTCAATGGAGGATAAGGCAATTGTAGGTTGTAGCCTACTTTGCCATGAAATTGCCTTCCTAAACCAAGAGTGAACACATAACCTGTTTCTGACTTCCTTGTATCAACTCATCCAACCCAATTCAAATCAATATGCTATGTTATCATGGAGTCAATAGATCCCTGATATAGAATTCCAAAGTCAAGGGCCCTTTGAATATTGACGGACTCATTTTGCAACTTGCCAATGTAACTCTTCAAGATTAGATATGAATTGAGAAAGAGACAAAGCACTGCAAAACATAGATCCGATTGGGTGGTAGTAAGATAAATCAAACTATCAACCAATTTCCAATACAATGACTCGTTGACTAGTGGCGAGTCCGTGTAAGTTGAGATTTTTATGCCAACTTCCATAGGTGTAGATGTAGGATTAAATTTAGTCATTCATAATTTTTTGAAGAGTGCTTTGGCATACTTGACTTGTGATAAAAATATAGTGTGCTTATATTGCAAAAATGCTACACCTAAACAATAATGAAGCAGGCTTTAATCAGTAATTTAAAAAATAGATCAACTATCAAATTTCACCTGTTGAATCTTGTTGGCACTTGTTTTGGCGATGGGAAGACTATCAACATAGACAAAATAACTTCACTATATCATCGTCATTGTTTATGACGTAGCAAGTGGGCTCATAATAGGTTTTTCTAATTCTAGAATCTCTAAGGTATCGATCAAGTTTGAAATACGAGGCTTGAGGAGCCTGCTTGAGTCCATACAAGGACTTTACCATCCATACAAGGACTTTACATCAAGGAATTTTTAACATCCATCTGTATATCTTCCATCTAGAATGAGCAGAAATGGACATAACTAGTCGAAAAGTTACCATTTTCATTGTGGAAGCAAAGGTTTCTTCATAGTCTACCCCTTCATCTTGTGCATATTCTTTGGTGACAAGACAATCTTTGTATTTGTCCAAAGAACCATCTGATTTATATTTGACATTAAAAATCCATTTACAATGAATTGCTTTCTTCCCTAGAGGCAATGTAGACAACACCCAAGTCTTGTTTTTCATCTATGCATCATATTTCACTTTCATGGAAGCCTTCAATTCAAGTTTACCTTTCGAATATTCAAATGTGCTAGGTTCAAATACCTGAAACAAAATCAATAGAAGTGAGAGAAAAATTTCCTTCTCACTGCCTCACACAATTTGTTGCCTCAATAGTGTAGTTTGTCCTTTTAGTACCTTTGGCAACTCATCTTCTCAATATCCTTCCATCATGGTATAATACCACTTCCATTTCCTTTGTTGCCCCTCCTGATCTTGCTGTGAAGATCAAGAATCCCTCTCTGTTGTGAAGATTGAGAATCCCCCTCTTCTTAACCAAACCCCTCCTGAAGGGTCATAGTCCCTCAACCTCAAATTAAACTATAACAAACTGCTTGGTTCAACATTTCATCAAGTCTGGTATTTGTAATCTTTTCTTTAGAAAAATGGAAAGTGTGCTTGCTTTACACTGTATTTATCCATGGATACAATGAGTTGCTTCCAATAAAGTCACTATGCACATTATTATGTTGCTTATCTTTAGGAATTACTATGAATTTAATCAAAGACATTCACTAGTAATCAAAACTGCATTCAATCATCATTCCTCAAGGGCATGACCTCCGATTGCACTAAATTCCTACCATGAGATATAAAATTAGATCTAAGAGATGGGTTTCAGTGTTTAAATTACATAACAAATAGGATCTCTATATCTGCTTCACTAGCTTTTCTTCTTTCAGTTAATAGAGGATAAACACAACATTGAGAGATTCGCATTGCGTGTTTGTTGTTCATAATTCCAAGCAGTGTGTGTTGATAGATTAACATATTTAGAGACCACTATTTTGATTGAGGTTTTCATTTTTAAAGCAAGGAAGTATGCTAGTTATTCTTGCTTAGGTAGGAAAAGAATTTTGGTGTGACCACTCTATGGAATCTGCATATGTACAACTTGAGAGGACCTAACAGTTAAGCATGTGTATTTCCAGCTTGGAGGTCATAGGATTGAATGAGGAGTGGGGTAAGGTATGTACACCTTCATAAACTTTGTAGTCAAATCGTTGTGCAGAGAGGGTCCCTTGTCCCATAAACAAGGGCTCTAATAAATCAATTTGGTGGCCGTGGCCTTTGATAATTATTATATATGTAACTTTTATTTACATGCAAACTGTTTTTAATGTAATATATGATGCATAATTTTTCCCAAAAAAGGTATACGTGACTCTTTTCAAACTACAACTCACTCTTTGTGCTTCTTAGCCAGAGCTGTAGTGCTGGGACTCTATGTAGTGTGAGTTAAAGAGGTAGGGATGGGAACTGCTAACAACTACTTTTGCACTAAAGAGCTAGTCTTATTTAGTAGGGGCATGCACCAGTGGCTTCTTATTCCACGGTGTGTTACATGGAATGAACAGCTTAATTTCATTGTTTTTTCTTTTTCAATAAACGCCTAAAGAATCAATTTATACTATAAAAAACACCCCATATATATATGATACTTGCATATCTACGTTGAACTTGTCCATACTAAATTGAATGTATGTCTCCTTTCCCTATGAAGCACAAGACCTCTGGACCAAAGGAAAAGAAAAAATAAGAAAATTACTTGCAAGTGCATATGACTAGGACAAAGGAAAAAGTAAAACCTAGGTTAGGGAAACTATACCCTTTAACATTGCCATTTCCGGAAGTTTATCTCTGAGAGTTATGCCCTTGCACTGAGGCCCACTTCCATCATATAGCCAAGAGGAGGAAGGAGAATAAAATAAGTGTAAACAATTGGTTAAACCAGAAGAGACATTGGTTGGAGCCATGTTGTTTACTAAGGTATAGGTTAATTAGGTAAGGCACAAAGTTAGTGGTGAGGATCTTTCCCAATAGCACAAAACCCTGTTCTACATGAACAATTTTCATGGAATAAGAAGGTGTCCATCTATTGGATTCATATTTAATTTTATTATAAATGGCAGGTTCGGTCAGGGCATGCACCAACAAAAATAAGTTTGGTTGGACAAGATGACAGCAACTTCCTCTCTAATTTTATATTTTTTTATTAATCAAACATTGTCTTTAGGGGTTTGTGGATGACATCACAATTGGGGAAATAAAAAGGAGCTGATTCTATTACTTCTTCACCAAGTACATGCTTTTCTGATAGAGGTTATGAGATTACCCCACCATGTTATACCAACTGTATGGGATTATTTTAATGCGTTATGTGTGTAGTGGATGGAATTTATTTGTGGGGTGGGTAAATGGGTCAAGAACGAGTGCCTTACTGCTTAGTATACTCACATATATCTATGTTTTACTTTTCCTTTCTATGTGAGACTCTACATCTCTTCAACTTTCCGTACGTTCCATAGAAGTTAGTTAAAATACTTGGTTAGACAAGAAAGATGACAAATTTCTTATCATACTGGCATCTCTACGTTTTAACATACGATGATATCACATATCTACATTTCACTTTGCCATTGTATGATCAAGACCTAGTCTCGACCTTATACCTTTTCTTCTTTTGCCACTTAGTTATGGGTATAGTCACTAGGTATGGGTATAGTCACAAAGCCAAGCACACGACCATGCTTTAATTAGATTTTAATTTGACTTCTATGCACTCCTACTTTGTTTATAAATGAATAGTGTTTGCACTAAATATGCTTTTTTTTGTTGGGTATCCGAGCCTAGCTAAAGCCAAAAACAAAATTGAGCCACATCAACCATGGAGCCTTCGTAAACCACACATACCGTTGATTACCTCATTCCTTATCTGCTTGTAGAGAACTTGTAATCAAGTGAAATCCTGGTCATATATAATATGCAATACATGCGATAACACATAATGACAATGAACCTGCTTACAACATGTGGATATTCCCCATGATCCCAAGTTATCATGAACCAAATCACAAAAATAAAAAGATAGAAAGCATGTGGTACTTCCATAATAAAGATAAATACATCAGCAACATCATAGAATAAACCATAGAGTGATCACATCTCATCAGCATATGAAGCAGGAGGAATGGACTCTCAACCAACAACCTTTTCCAGTACCTTGACCATATTGCACACTAGGAGGACACCCTAAAAGTGCCTATTATTCTATTTTTGTGGAGGCAAAGATTTTTAATTATTGGATTTTAGATAAGGGGATATGTTTCTTTGTGACACTTGGCAATCGATCTAATGTTTACAAGATTTTGTGTAAACATCTGGCGACTCCAAAGTTAAAGTTAACATCTAAAAATGGCAATGTTCTCGGAAAGAGATTCAATCAAGAAATTTCACAAACTTTTAGGACATGTGCTAATGTCAAGAACCGGAAAATAGTAAGAAAAGCTCACTTCCATCACAAAATTATCTACAATTTCAAACTCTGCAAAAGTTTTTTACTTCAAATCAAAAAACATAATTCATGTTAATAATATGCAAGAACAGATTCTATGATTTCAGCTTTCTATTCTTTAAATGCAGATGCAATTCCAGAATGAAACACAGCTCTAATGTTTGAACAAACTGAAACATCCATGTTCCCAACTCTGTGTGTAATAAATTTGAATAAAGAAACAATCAAGCATTCAAATTCACGCAAAGCTAAACACTAAAGAATACCAAATTTGAAATAACAAAGCCTGAAACTGAAACCAGCCTAGCAATTGGAAGTCATTAGACATTAAATAATGGATTAAGATGGGAGCATTAATAAGCATTTCTAATGAATACCAGAGATGATAGTATACATGCAAATCTGTGCTCGCAGCTATCTAGACTCTCATGAGATAAATTTATTCATATTGCTCAGCCTCGCCCTTTTGTGCAACATAAGCCTTGATAGGAGGTGCGATGATTGAATTGACTTGCCTTGAAGCTAAATTTGAAACATCTTGCTTCTTTGGAGAAGGCAGAACTGGTGCAGTCACGCTCTGTAGCTTTTGTTCTAGGATGGATGTCATGCAGCATATCGATAACATGGGCTCAAGGAAGACTAGGCCAAAGCTACCAGTACCATTCTAGTATATGTGACCTGTATCTATGATATTTCACCCTTGTCTTGGATAATAACGAGATATTTCAATGTCTTGAATCTATAGCAATCATTCTTGAGCATATGAATAACATTGGCTCAAGGAAGACTAGGCCAGAGCTGCCAGTACAATTTCAGTATGTGGGACTTGTATCTTTGATATTTTACACTTAACAGGTTATGGCTCTCCAACAGGAATTGGATTTTCATCTGCTACACTAGGACTCTTCATAAGGAACTGCATCCAACAGTATGCCCAGACCAATGGTAAAAATTGTTAATTGGATCTATATATGGACAGGGCGCTAGCACAAGCTCTCGAATAGGAAGGGGTGCTGTAGGCTCTCTAACTGGTCATTTGACTAGATCAACCCCAGTAATTGGTACTGAGTAACTTGAAACTAGTTCCAGTTCATTGGCTCGGTCAATTCAATCTCCATGTTGTAGATCATAAAGTGCTTCCTTGGTGCCGTACTTGCCAATACCAAATTCTTACCTCACCCTGGACTGATACTGCCATCAACTCCAAAATGCAACCTTCAGGCCAAGACAATCCGTGTAGATCGATCGCTCAGTCAACTCTCCTAGTGGACTGTTGATTGTCGACTAACTGTTGCCAGGGAAAGAGCCTACAGGCCTTTCCTGTAAATGAGTGAACCTTATTCTAATGATCGTGCATAGCAGCCATCCATGGCCTCAGATTCAGTCGGGGCAGGCACAAATAAGTAAAGAAAGGTCCAATCCTAGGATAGGGTAGGGGGTTTATGGATAAATACCAACTTGGGTGTGTGATTGAAAGCTGAACGAGATGGTTGTTGTTCAGTCGGTTGAGGGATTTGAAAATACTTAAGAGAACATGCCTATTCATTTGCCTGAAGAACCAAAACCATTCTCTCTTGCAAACTCGTTGAAGACCGGTGATAAGATCGTTGGGCAAGAGATATTGTATAGATGTGAAGTTTCACGCTATTCCCAAACTGTGTCAAGTTAAAGAATTGCATATTTATGATGCGTTGCTTGTGACCATTGTAAAACCTAAATTTTCCCTAGGTGTTTGTGTGAAGTTTGAGTGAAAATAGTTACATATATATATGAATCGTGAAATATCCCGTGATTGCTGGGACGAGATTAGGAATGATGAACTCCTAAATATGATCCATGATAGTTGTATATGTGATGAATCGTGAATGCATGGCATGCGCTCCCAGATCTGCTCTTGTCTTGGCACAACCCTTGGGGATGCTTATACATTAATGACCCACCAGATCTCACATGGGCACCCAACAGGTCCCACCCAACCATCCGTCAAGGAGCAGTTCCAGCATTGTAACCAGATAAGCCGCGGCATCACCAGTTTAACTGACGGAATCCCCAAAGAAAAGTATTCCCAGGAGCAAAAGTACCAGTCAAAGCAACACAAGTTGAGGCATAATTCTTAGCAGAGGAGCAGTTCCAGCATTGTAACCAGATAAGCCCCGGCATCACCAGTTTAACTAGAAGAATTCCCCAAAGAAAAGTATTCCCAGGAGCAAAAGTCCCAGTCAAAGCAGCACTAGTTGAGGGATAATTCTTAGCAGCATTACGACGGGCAGTAAAAGCATAAGAATTCCCGCTTCATTTCAATGAGCAGTTTAATGAGCATAATTCCCAGTAGCAAAAGTAGTTCCAGCATCACCAGTATAACCGGCGTAATTCCTGGCATCAATATAACCAAGAGTAGCAGTCCCAGCAGGAGCAGTTCCATCCGCATTTGCATCATCAGTTTCAGTAGCATAATTACTAGCATAATATTTTGAACCAGCAGTAGTTGGAGCATTCCCAGGAGAAATTCAAAAAGCATCCCCAGCATAATAAGTATCACCACCAGCAGTCTCACCAGCAGCATAACCAGTTGAATTAACATAAATTTCATAAGGAACAGTCCCATCCCCATCCCATAATCGAATCCATCCCAACCAAGGAGGATGGTTTTATGATGTTTTTCTCTAATCCCATCCATCCAGTGCTGCTTCAAAGTCCTGTGTTAGGGATCGATTTCTATCACTCTATTGTCCTAGGGTTTTGTTCTGTTCTATTAAGGCGAGTCTAATCCCGATCCGACAGTAACAATGAAGCTCTTCCAAGTTCAATGATATGCGGGTATCATATCATTTCTCTCCTACTTGCTATCAGACAAATCGTCTTGGATGATAACGAGTTATTTCATATCTCAAAATTATAGAATTCGCTCTTGACCACCTATACAAATCGTCTTAGATGATAACGAGTTATTTCATATCTCAAAATTATAGAATTCGCTCTTGACCACCTATTTGTGGAAGCTGTTTATCAAATTGAAATATATTTCAAGCAATGCACATACTAGCCTTTGGCATTAAAATTAACTTGGATAATAGAAAACTTGTTGCCAAATACAACCCTTTGGCACCAAATTCAGCTTAGATGATAGAAAACTTACAACTCTAGATGATGAAATCCCATGAATAAGCCAACGAATGGCATATCTCATTGTCGGAGCATTTTTAGCAGCTTCTAGCTTTAAATCTCCATCATCGTTGCCCTCAGTGCCACTTTGCTCATAAACCTTTTGGACTTCCTGTAGCTCCTTAACTAAAGTTAATGTAGTAGCTGCCCTAATCCTAGCAATTGCAGAGGAGAGATTTCTAAACACATCCCTGTGTAACTCCAGTTGAACAGGGCCAACGTTTTTCCGGTGTGGAGGGTTACTATGATCAAACCCCGGTTCATTGGGTTCTGTGAAATAAATAACTAATTCATTAGGGTTTCTAATGCAAAGGTCTGATCCTTTAGGGTTTGTGTAGAATGACTCTGATTCATTAGGGTTTCTATAATGAAATACACCTCCAACAGAGTCTCATAGCCTTTTTCCTCATTTTGAACAACGTTCAATGGATTTTCATCCAAATAAAGGCTTTTCTTTTGAGTTTTCTTCTTCTTCTTACTGGTAGACATTTCAACTTCCATTTCTTTTTTCTTCTTTTTCTCCTCTATAACACTATCGTCGCCATTTTATTTGCAGGACAAGTCCATTTTCCTGGTTTTCTTCTCCTTCGGCTTCCTCTCAGACTCCAAATGCAGTTTTCTGGTTCATTTCTTCGTTTCTTCCACTATTTCTAGTGACAGCCGCCCCTTCCTCACCCTGATCGGCCAAGGCCTGTAACTCTGAAATTATCATCTGAAATTTCCACCAAAATAACTAATTGTAATGTGGAATAAAAATTCTCGAAAGCTCTGGCTAAAGAGGAGATGGAGTGAAGGGGCTTCTGAAGCTCGTTGCACAATATCCAAAAGGCAATTGTAGAAAAAAACGCCTGCAAAGCCTACACTGTAGAGCTTTGAAAACCTAGAAAAATTAAAATGTGCAATCGAATGCCCTTGATATTGATATTATTATTATTTTTATGGTTATATTATTATTATTTATTGCATTATTATTTTTATTGTTATATTATTATTATTTATTATATTAATACATTTTTTAATATATTATTATTATTTTTATTGTTATATTATTATTTATTGCATTAATACATGTCATGAATATATATCACAAATTAAAATTATGGATCAATAATCTATATTGTATATTAGTAATAGATTTTTTAGTTCTAATGGAATTTTGAAAGGAAAATACCAATATGGACGAGAAAAGAGTATAAAAAGAATAATTGTCTTGAAAACATGTATCAAAATGGAAATGGATAAAAATACTTTTAATTAGTGTATTGCAAGATAAATATGTGAGTTGAGTGTTTTTGTTGTATATGGAAATGTTGAGGATTAAAGACCTTAGAAATAAGTTTACTATAAGGACCATGCAAATATATGTAAATGTAAACACAATTTGCAAAGAAGCAACAAGGCAATTGTTTTGAAGAGAAACTACATTGTAAAATAGTTGCAACATAGCCTTTATTTAATTTCTTGTTTGTTATGTTTATGGGAATTATTTAAAACAATCAAGAAGCACACAAATATTTGCAACATAACCTTATTACTATAGATGAGAAAATATTATGTGATCTGAAGATTATCACAGTTGATATCATTTTTTAGATTCATTTATCTAAGCATGTATTAAAAGACTCCATGGGTGGGGGAATTTTCATACAACCTTTTCTGAGTGGAAGGAAATGTAACATAGATACACTAAAGGAAATATAACAATTGCTGACAAAGTAAAAACCTGTGAACAAAAGTATAGATAAGAATATAATAAATTAAAAACACAAATGTCAGTGAAACATGTATAGCAAGTGAATTTTTTTGGAGTATCACGTGGATATGCTAACCAATATGAAATATTTACTTGTATGTAGTGTCCCCATATATAGTATGTGCTTCTCTTGTATTTGTTTTATGCACATAGTTGATTGGTTCATCTTTGAGGAATAGTAGGTATAAAATATAGAGTAGAATTGATGTGCATATATGGTATTTTTGTATACCACTAGAGGGAATTGGAAACAATAACCTTTTTTTATTTCAATTAAGTCTACCAATAGATAGGGAGAACTCCTTCCTTATATTTTGGGACTTCTACCGTAGTCAAATCTCTCACACAAAAAGTGGTAAGTCATTTGGCTATCCACTTCTAATGTATTCTTTCCTTTGAACAAGGTTAGTTAATTGTCTAGGCTTCGGCCAAGCAACTTACATATAAAATATCTAAATGCATTCCTCGCAAACATTATCTAGCCATTATTTAAACTCACGAAAAACATGCTATGGCTCGAAATCCACCTAGTTAACTACATGAATTAAGCTTTTACAAGTTTGTTGCCTTGATTTAAAATAAAGATTCATGGTGCACAAGAAGAATTTTCAGTAGGTTAAAATCACGATAGTTTAAAATAACTTATTTGTGGAAACCATAGTATAAAAAGATTAAATATTGTGTTCTCACACATCATTTGTTCATCCCAATAATCTCCAATAGATGCAAGCTTTAGTCTCTCCTCACTCCTAATGTTAACCTTTGTGAGTTTAAGGGGTTGCATATATACTACACTGATGCCTTTCTAATTCTTCCCTTGCACCATTCTAGACCCTTATGATTCTTTGAATGAGAGATGCCTTAAATTCTCCAGGTCATCTACATAATTCCCAACTCGATCAATCTTTCCCTTGTATAAAGGAAAAATCCACTTGTTTAACATGTATCTTAAAGCCAACTAGTTCTTGATGGTAAGGAAATAAACAAATTTCGCAACTTGTCAATAAACAAAATCTCTTTAATCAACTTCAAAGCTACATGCCACGCATATACGACTTACCTAAAACTCAAAAAACTGTCATCCCACTAAGACCCATTGTCAACACTATAGGATATCCTACTTATGATCTAGCTAAGCACTTGGCAAAAGCTCTTAAACCTTTGGTTGGGAAAACCTTCTCATTCATCAAATATTCCTCAGAGCTCGTAACTAAAATGAAAGAATGGAAGATGAGTGATAATGATCTACTAACCAGCTTTGACGTTGTTTCACTTTACACAAAAATCCCAATTAATGAAGCTGTGGAGGTCATCAAGAAGGTATTGGACCCTGAAACCGCCCACTTGGTTGAGATATGCCTCTAGGTCAACCTATTTTTGCTTTCAAGGAGAAATATATGAGAAAACTGAAGGGGTTGCGAAGGGCTCACCATTGTCAGCGATTGTGGAAAATCTTTTCATGGAATATCTTGAGGAAAAAGTGATAAATTCATCTCCACAAAAATGAAGATAGTGGCTCAGATTTGTGGACAATGTATGTAGTAACTGGCCACATGGAGAAGACAAACTGATTGAGTTGGACAAGAACATTTAAATAGTCAATGTGATAGTATAAAATTCGTGAGACTCTAGAGAAAGAAGAGGATAACTCCCTTCCATTTTTGGACGTACTCACCACAAAAAAGACTGATGGTTCTCTATCTCACCAAGTATACAGAAAGAAAACACATACAAACAGATACCTTCATGCTGACTCACATCATCACCCCTCCCAAAAAAGAAGAATAATAAATACCTTAGCCACACATGCTAGGAAATCTCCGAGATGCAGTAAAATTGGAGGCAGCATGAATTTTTCCTTCCTGTCTCTAATCCCCAAAGAGCAGGAGGCCAAATCTTTTGACAAATTTCGGCCTATATCACTGTGCAATATAGGTTATAAAATCATCACTAAGATAATGGCTAGCAGACTTAAACATATCCTTACGAGACTTAAACATAATAACATCATGAACATCATCATCATCCTCATCCTCGCCATCAACATCATGAACATCATCATCATTCATCATCATCATCCTCACCATCAACATCACGAACATCATCATCATCATGCTCATCATCATCCTCATTCTCATCACCATCATCACCATCAACATCATGAACATTATCATCATCATCATCATCCTCTTCCTCATCCTCATCATCCTCATCACCTTCATCATCATCATCATCCTCATCCTCATCATCACCATCAACATCATGAACATCATCATCATCACCATCAACATCATGAACATCATCATCATCATCACCATCAACATCATGAACATCATCATCATTCTCATCATCATCCTCACCATCAACATCATGAACATCATCATCATTCTCATCATCATCCTCATCATCACCATCACCATCAACATCATGAACATCATCATCATCATGCTCATCATCATCCTCATCCTCATCATCATCCTCACCTTCATCATCATCATCATCATCATCCTCACCTTCATCATCATCATCACCATCAATATCATCACCATCACCATCAACATCATCTTCATCACCTTCATCATCATCGTCATCATCATCCTCATGCTCATCATCATCATCACCTTCATCATCATCATCATCATCATCCTCACCTTCATCATCATCATCACCATCAACATCATCACCATCACCATCAACATCACCTTCATCACCTTCATCATCATCATCATCATCATCCTCATCATCCTCATCATCATCACCATCAACATCATCACCATCACCATCAACATCATCTTCACCACCTTCATCATCATCATCATCCTCATCACCATCATCATCATCACCATCATCATCCTCACCTTCATCATCATCATCACCATCAACATCATCACCATCACCATCAACATCATCTTCATCACCTTCATCATCATCATCATCATCATCCTCTTCATCATCATCTCCAACAACATCATGAACATCATCATCATCATCCTCATCATCACCATCAACATCATCACCATCAACATCATCATCATCATCATCAACATCCTCATCATCATCATCGTCAACATCATGAACATCATCATCATTCATCATTATGAGTAATAGGGTTCTTTCATTCCTTCAACAATATAATATCTATTATGTGATAATTCCCTTTAGACGATGGCATTTTGTAGGGAAAAGCATGCAACATGTGTAAGTAAACACAAATTATATGTGGGTGGAAGCAATATTTTTCCTTTTCCTAGTACCCTAAAGAAAAATCTCGAGAGTGTAACCCTTAACCTAATAAGTTCTATAATATGCATGGTGTAGGTTTATATCTATAAACAAAAGCTATATTAAAGCAAAACCAATGTTTTTAACTCAAAATTTAAATTATACTGTTGATGCAACATGTTAACACTAGTACATGTGTATATTTTTTCCGAGATGCCACTTGGCATGCATGGACTGTAACGCACCATATTTTTTCTTAGGCATGTTTATCAGCTAGACTTGCTAGAGTTTCACTCAGTAGAGGACAATGAAATCATGCCAACGAGGGACAAAAATATAAAGCCATGGATGGTGGGGGTGCCGTTGGCATTTCCATATTTCCCATGCCCAAACACACTAGTAGGAGTTGACAGAATTCAAAATTGTCGCTCCGTAAGGTTTTTTGCGCACCGGGCCCAAGTCCACCAGGTGTCCCTAAACGGTATCTGGAGGTGACCTGCAACTCGCCATAGATCGATGCTCAGGCCTCCGATCGACGAACTGTCGATTCCGTTGGATTCATGACGTGGGATTTTAGTTATGGGGGGGCCTCTGCCTCCTGTCCATTGCCCGATGACCTCCATCTACGGTGGTTTCTGAAGCTAGGGTTTCGCTCAGTAGGGGACAATGCAGTCACGCCAACGAGGGCCAAAGATGGAAAGCCACAGATGGTGGGGATGTGGTTGGCATTGCCATATTTCCCATGCCCAAACACACTAGCAGGAGTTGAGAAAATTCAAAATTGCCGCTCCGTGAGGTTTTTTGCGCACCGGGCGCAAGTCCACCAGGTGTCCGTGAACGGTATTTGGAGGTGACTTGCAACTCGCCATAGATGGATGCTCGGGCCTCCGATCGATGAACCGTCGATTCCGTTGGATTCGTGACGTGGGATTTTAGCTAGGGGGGGCCTCTCCCTCCTGTCCATTACCTGATGCCCTCCGTATACGGTGGTTTCTGAAGCTAGGGTTTCGCTCAGTAGGGGATAATGCAGTCACGCCAATGAGGGCCAAATTTGGAAAGCCACATATGGTGGGGATGCGGTTGGCATTGCCATATTTCCCATGCCCAAACACACTAGCAGGAGTTGACAGAATTCAAAATTGCCGCTCCATGAGGTTTGTTGCGCTCCGGGCCCAAGTCCACCGAGTGTCCGTGAACGGTATCTGGAGGTGACCTGCAACTCGCCATAGATCGATGCTCGGGCCTCCGATCGATGAACCGTCGATTCCGTTGGATTTTTGACATGGGATTTTATCTAGGGGGGGGGGCTCTCCCTCCTTTCCATTGCCTGATGACCTCCATCTACGGTGGTTTCTGAAGCTAGGGTTTCGCTCAGTAGGGGACAATGCAGTCACGCCAACGAGGGCCAAAGCTGGAAATCCATGGATGGTGGGGATGCGGTCAGCATTGCCATATTTCCCATGCCCAAACACACTAGCAGGAGTTGACAGAATTCAAAATTGCCGCTCCGTGAGGTTTTTTGCACGCCGGGCCCAAGTCCACTAGGTGTCCGTGAACAGTATCTGGAGGTGACCTGCAACTCACCATAGATCGATGCTCAGGCCTCCGATTGACGAACCGTTGATTCCATTGGATTCGTGACGAGGGATTTTAGCTAGGGTGGGCCTCTCCCTCCTCTCCATTACCCGATGACCTCTGTCTACGGTGGTTTCTGAAGCTAGGGTTTCGCTGAGTAGGGGACAATGCAGTCACGCCAACGAGGGCCAAAGCTGGAAATCCACAGATGGTGGGGATGTGGTTGGCATTTCCATATTTCCCATGCCCAAACACACTAGCAGGAGTTGACAGAATTCAAAATTGTCGCTCCGTGAGGTTTTTTGCGCACCGGGCCCAAGTCCACCAGGTGTCCCTGAATGGTATTTGGAGGTGATCTGCAACTCACCATAGATCGATGCTTGGGCCTCCGATCGACGAACCGTCGATTCCGTTGGATTCCTGACGTGGAATTTTAGCTAGGGCGGGGCTATCCCTCTTGTCCATTGCCTGATTCCCTCCGTATACAGTGGTTTCTGAAGCTAGGGTTTCGCTCAGTAGGGGATAATGCAGTCACGCCAATGAGGGCCAAAGTTGGAAAGCCACATATGGTGGGGATGCGGTTGGCATTTCCATATTTCCCATGCCCAAACACACTAGCAGGAGTTAACAGAATTCAAAATTGCCGCTCCGTGAGGTTTTTTCCACTCAGGGTCCAAGTCCACCAAGTGTCCATGAACGATATCTGGACGTGACCTGCAACTCGCCATAGATTGATGCTCGGGCCTCCGATCGATGAAGCGTCAATTCCGTTGGATTTGTGACATGGGATTTTATCTAGGGGGGGGCCTCTCCCTCCTTTCCATTGCCTGATGCCCTCCGTCTACGGTGGTTTTTGAAGTTAGGGTTTCGCTCAGTAGGGGACAATGCAGTCACGCCAACGAGGGCCAAAGTTGGAAAGCCATGGATGGTGGGGATGCGGTTAGCATTGCCATATTTCCCATGCCCAAACACACTAGCAGGAGTTGACAGAATTCAAAATTGCTGCTCCTTGAGGTTTTTTGCACACCAGGCCTAAGTCCATTATGTGTCCGTGAACGGTATCTGGAGGTGACCTGCAACTCGCCATAGATCGATGCTCGGGCCTCCGATTGACGAACCTTTGATTCCATTGGATTCGTGACAAGGAATTTTAGCTAGGGTGGGCCTCTCCCTCTTCTCCATTACCCGATGACCTCTGTCTATGGTGGTTTTTGAAGCTAGGGTTTCGCTGAGTAGGGGACAATGTAGTCACGCCAACGAGGGCCAAAGCTGGAAAGCCACTGATGGTGGGGATACGGTTGGAATTGCCATATTTCCCATGCCCAAACACACTAACAAGAGTTGACAGAATTCAAAATTGCAGCTCCGTGAGGTTTTTTGCGCACTGGGCCCAAGTCCACCAGGTGTCCTTGAATCATTATCTGGAGGTGACCTGCAACTCACCATAGATCGATGCTCAGGCCCCCGATCGATGAACCGTCGATTCCGTTGGATTCGTGATGAGGGATTTTAGCTAGGGCGGGGGCTTTTCCTCCTCTCCATTTCCCAATGACCTCCATCTACGATGGTTTCTAAAGCTAGGGTTTCGCTTAGTAGGGACAATGCAGTCACACCAATGAGAGCCAAAGCTGTACAATGCATTTCATGCCAACGAAGGCCAAACTTGTATAACCCTATCCCTAACTAGGGTTTATTGTTTAACATGCATGTCCCATTACCATAACCCTACAAAGGAAACCCTAATCCTAACCCTAATCGTATCTTACTATCACAACTCAATTCAGAATCAATCTAATGTCGAACTGAACTTTTTCAAATCCGATGGACTTATGCTTCAAATCATGTTGATTCACAAAGTTGGTTCTCAGTCTTTGGATTCTATTGTAGTTCCTTTAATGCTGAGTGATTAGTCATTGGGTGCATGAGGTTTGTTGAATAGTGTTGTTGGTTGTTGATGAAATGTAAAGCATGTATTGCACTTAGTTTTATTAAATTACACTTGAGCATTGACTTAGCTTGTAATTTAATGAATCCAAACTCACAATTTTTAATTAGATATATCCAATTGCTGTGCAAGTAGTGAGTTCATTCAAACCTTGAAATACATTGTATTGCACTTATATTTATTAAATTACACGAGCAAGAACTTTGACTTTAGTGTGCATGTATTGAGATCATTGAAACCTTTAAATATAATAGTTTTTTCTTTTGACATAGTGCATTCATAAGTAATAGATAATCCTCACAAATCAATACAATAGATTGACACAAGAACATGTGGAAACCAAAGAGCAAATTCAAAGTGAAATGTATCATTCATTTATAACTGAAATGTCAATTGTGTACATGTCTCCAAAAGTACATATATATCCAAAAGTATCGAAAAGTACATATATATCCAAAAGTAACCACAAGTACATGTCTCTCCACAACTATCCAAGACTATCCAAGCCACATGTACATGTATCCAAAACTATAAAAGCCACATGTACATGTAAGTGAAATGTCAATGTACATGTCTCCAAAAGTACATGTATCCAAAACTGTCCAAGCCACATGTACACATGTATCGATATGTAATGTATATCCCATAAGACACATCAAAACTCAATCTTCCTCTTATTCTTTCTTGAGGGTGATCATGTAGGCACAACTATAGGACCAGTGTGCATCTCTGGATCCTACAAATTAAATATCAATTGTTAAGTTCAATTAACTATGTACTAATACATTAGCTCAATAAAATACCATATCTAAATTAACTCAAAAATTATGAAAATGTTAATGGACATTGCATGAAACAATTGCTCATTAATGGACATCTCACCTCAGTGAGAGACTGTGACAAAGGGGATTGGGTTTCTTGTGTAGCAGATGGAGCTGTTGGTTGAACATGAATGATGGTCGCATCCATGGTTGAACCAGAGGGGGCAGGACCTGGTGGTGGTGGTGGCTACAATCACCAAATCTTCAAATAGTTAGAAATGTGCATGAACAAACAATAGACAACAATAACACACTATGTCTATATCATGTTCAAATTGTTGTACCTCTGTGTGACTTGTTCCCATTGTAGATGCAGCATTGACTGCTGCATCAACCATCCCTGTAAGGTTTTCAACAGTGAACTCTGGCTCCTGATGCAGTAAACATGCAAATCAGACATTAAAAAAATATTTTATGCACTGGATTTCAAGTTAACCAATAAATATCATCAAAGGATATACAAATTACCATGGTATCAATATCTCCATGGTCGCAGACAACTTCACTCTTTCTAGGAGTAGGCCGTCTCATATACACTTGACCCTTGTTCACATATGGCCTATAAGGAGATACAACTCCAGGAAGTGGTCCAGGTGTTTCGGTACCAGCCTATAGTCAACAAGAGTTCATGTAGCTAGACATGGATGATTCAACGAACATACATGTATTTAAAAAATGACATTTTTTAAATGTTTAAAATGTTTACCTCCATCACTGCTTCCCCTCGTGTAGGATCTAGCATCTGCCCAGATATGGATCCTACCTCCATCACTGCTTTCCCCCGTGAAGTATCCAGCATTTGCAAGTTTAATAATTGTAAATATTAGACCGTAGATAACATTAGTGAACTAACATGTACAGTATGTGGGAATTAACAATTTAACAAGTATTAAAACACTGAAATTTTAAAATGTTTACCTCGGTGTGAGATACGTGATTAGTGGATGGAATGTCCTGCCCCTGTGTAGAGTGTGGGACATGATACTCTAGGGCGTCGCTTCCGGCATAAAGCATCAGCTGCAAGTTCACAAAATTAATATATTAGCTCAAACCATACATATGTGTACAAAGAGGAAAATAAATGAAGACTTTATTACAATTAACCATATACATACATCACTCAAAATCCCACTGAAGACAACATCTGACGAAAGACCATAGCATGGACGACCACACAATGTGCACTCATGAGGCTCAAAAGTAGGCTGGGAATGTGCTCATGGTGCTGCACTAGTAGATGGTCCTACAGTAGATGGTATTGCACCAGTGGGTGGTACTGCACTAGAAGATGGTCCTGCACCATGAGGACCTGGTGTATGTACCACACCAGGGATAGATGTCCCTTCCTCACCCATATGCTGAACCATAGTGCTATGGCGAACAACAGCCCGTGCCAAACTAAAAAATGCTTCACATGTCTGTGGAATAACATGATGTACAGGGGGGACATCTAGCCCAGGCAACTGTCTGCGAGGTGCAGGGATAGGGAAATCAACGTCTTGAAGCCTGGCATTGGGTCGGTTTTGGGGCATCCCCCCACCGATCCCCTGAAACTGCAATATATCAAAATAGTTTACATGTTTTCCCAACACGAACTCTGCATACATCTTCTAAAGGAAGTACAATGGAATTTCCCTGTTGTTGTGTGGTGGCATATCAAAAACCATATACCATCTGTCCATCCAGTTATCAACAAATGGTTGATATGTGCACCACTCGATAGAGATATGTGGCCTATTTGAATTTGGGATTTCCCCCATGCGAGGGTCCCTAAACAATGAAAATATATGCTCCTTGGTGATTTTCAACTTTTTTATTGCATTGTAGCTAAGCCCATCAGCGTACTCACATCTTTTTCTTTCTCTATATGAAGTAATATCATATAGTATGTTGTTTGAAAATGTGATGGTCTCAATAATTGCATCCAAAGTGGATGCAAGTGAACGTTGAATTCTATCACCACCACTAAAAGAAGTACTCAAACCTCTCAACTAAGCAAGCTCAATCAATATTTCTGCATTGGGGTCCATAGCCGCAACTGCAATAAAAAAATCAATAAGAAAATAATTAGAAATGTATACATGGTATATAATGACATCTCTTCAAAATTGAAAATGTAAATTAAGGAAAACATACACAAACTTAAGTTTGACTAATTTTTCAAACATAAAAAACTATAAACAATAATTAAAGTTTAACACTTTTACTTTTATTTTGTATCTTTATGGTATTGATTTTTTCTTACATAGGTGTTACTAGGAAAATATATTCAACATATCAATTAAATCATTGGCGTGTGGTGGATTCCCTAGCCCCACCAAATCAAATGTCTTTGATAAAATTGTTAGAGAAGCACAAAATAATATGAAACAAGAAAACTTATTCAGTTGAGAAGTTATGGAATGTATTTACCTTGACATCATAAATCCACTAAAACATGACCACCTCAAAAACTGTTAAAAACCTAATCTCCATTATGTTTGATGCATAAACAAAACATACACAATTATCATTCTCTAAAGATTGAATTACATGCCAATATGTTCTAAAAACCGTTTTAAAGTGATATTCAACCTCTACTTTCTTTTGTTGATTATACTCCTCAGTCCACTCTAACATAAATTAAGAATTGTATGCACCATACAAATGTAACGACTCCCACTCCTTAGCATCTACATGTACAAGTAATCATTATTTAAATCCAAATTTACAATATTTAGGATTAGAACAATTGTTACAAAAAATTTGAGTATTCCTCTTATCCTCTTTGAAGACCCTCCACCCTCTAATCTTTCTCCTTAAAAAAATTGATCTTGGTTATTGCCCCATAATCATGGAGCTTCAAAATGCAATTGAGCTAAGTACTCACTCAAATGAACCATTATCTGAAAGACCATGTACCATATCAGGGCAGAGAGAACGGAAGAGAGAGCGGAGGCAGTGTATCTTGGTCTTGCCTCCAAGACCCCTAACATTAAGGGAGACAATTATCATGGGTTACAACAGAGGGGAGACAGTGCTCTAAGTACCCTAGGAGTATGAATACGATCTGCTTCTGACAAACAAGCTGAGAGAGGGATATAAGGGGGTGACTCTGAAGAGAGATCTTTCTGCAGACCCTTCTTTTTCCCTTTTTTCTTTCTAATCGTGACATTAGCAAACCTGACAGAGTTAATGTGAAGGGTTGATGGTGAGGTAGGAGTGGATGCAGTAAAAATGGAAAGAGAATGTTTAAGTGCAGGATCAGAGAAGGAGGGTGAGCTAGTCGGATTGGTAGATTGATAGGGAGTGGAAGGGGGCAGACCACCAGCCGATAAAGGAGGGAAGTCAGTGAGCGAGGACAGCAAAGGAACAGTGGGTTCCATTAGGGTGGAAACAGGTGCCTCAGAAGATGATAGCGTGAGAGCAGGGGCATGAAGATAAAGGGAAACGGTATCGAAATGAGGAGCAGCATCAGGGGGAGATGAGGTAGGAGAAACGGGGATAGGAACAGGGTCCACAGACTGACAAACCCCCTTCTTATGCGAAAGAATCAAACCATCCACATCATGTAAAAATTCCTCAGAAACAATTTCTGTAGGTATGGGAGATGCAGATACCATACCTTGGGGATGGACAGAGGTGCCTGAAATTTTTATAGTGCCCTCCACCTGGTGAGGATCCAAATCCGAGGATAGTGATCTCGATCCAAGGGAAGGACAGTGTCAATGTAAGTTCCCTGTCTCGTGGCAAATACTACACCTGAAGGGTACCCTTAAGTCATCCAGCTTCTAGATGATGAGGCGTTCCCCACATAAAATTTCGACTTCGGCTAGCAATCCCGAAGACACATCCAACTCCACAAGAACACGAGCAACCCTTTTATCGAAAGCCAAAAGGAAATATGCCTCAATAGCAATGAAGCGGCCGATGGTGTTAGCAACACCCTCCAAGACTTGTTTATTCCAGAGTGGGAATGGAAGATGAGGAAGAAGAGCCCATAAGTGGCTTTTGGTAATACGCTCCCGAAGAGGATTGAACCTAGAATGCCATCGATCAAGGAACAAGGAGCCCTGCCCAATGCACCAGGTCCCTTCCAAAATGCGAGAACAGTGAGCCTCCTCAAGAAAGAAAAAGGTGATCCAGCCCCTCGATAAAAGACTGATAGTGGGTATATAATCTATCAGGGGTTTCCAATGCAGAGTGGCCCACTCCACCCACTCAACTTTTTTGAGACGAGCATACTCAATGTGCCCAACCAGTGCTCTAGTACAAAGAGAAGAAACCCTATCCAAATAAACATCATGACCGAGCACAAATCTGTAACGACCCTCCAGAGCTTTAATACTTTTGGAGTTCTGTTTCCTCCGAAAGCGAGAGGTGGTCAGACCATCAGTCATATTCGACACTCCAGGACCGATGAGAACCGACAAAGTGGCTCCCAAGACAACCACAACTACAGCTGATGTCAGGCCGACCCAAAATAGGGTAAGGTACACACCCCCACACCGATCCAAAAATCTGGCAGACAGGGAGAGCAGCACCAGAGAGTCAACGGCACATGGGGCAAAGGGAGACCCAACTAAAAAAAATGATAAAGGAACGGCGCCCACCAGAAAAGGGGAACCCTGAGTCAAAGAGGTGGAGAAGCGAAAGATACCCTAGTATCATAGTGAGCCGAGACCCACGTGATACGGGTATCCAGAGTCAACCCAGTGACAGGAGATAGAAAACCACAAACAGAAAACTAAGACATAAAGTCAACTTGATGACGACGTGAATGCCATGCAAGGTGGTATGATAATAATATCAGAGAAAAGGAGCAAACCAGGAAGTAAGGGAGACGGAAACCCTACCACAGGTCAAGTATACCATAGACCCATCAGGCATAATGATAAAGACCTAATCAGGGACAAACTTAGGAGGAAAAACCACAGCGAAGAAACAAGTAAAACCCCCAGGGTCTGCGCCGACAGCCATAAAGCGACGTCCTTCCCACTTTTTGATGCACTTGGTTAGTACTAGTCCCCCATAGTAGGGGGGGGACTCCAAGTAGCTATCAGCGCAATGTCACTCTGCAAACCAGAGGAGCCAAACCCTAACCAGACGGGAGCAGGAAAAAAAAAAAAACACCCCAGCAATGACCCAGCAAATCAAACAAGGAAAACAAAAAGAGAACTGCTGGATCCAAGCTTACCAACCAGCCAGGTGCGAGGCGAAGAAAACCAGAGAGAGAGCTGGTAATGGCTTACTTCCCCCATCGTCCTGAGTTCCCCCATATTCTCCACAAGCTTACTACGAAGATACCACGGTGACAGTTTTACTTTCCAGACACATCGTTCTCACATTCAAATTAAGGCTGGCTCCGACCCAAGTTTACTACTACTTCTATACATCAATGCCATAGGCACTAGGATATGAAACCTTTACCTTAACTTCTTTTTTTGTTTCCATAACATTGCGTAACCAGGGATGCCATCAACAATCAAACAACCTATAGCACATACTATATATGGGGACACTACATACAAGTAAATATTTCATATTGGTTAGTATATCCACATGATACTCCAAAAAACTCACTTGCGATACATGTTTCACTAACATTTGTGTTTTTAATTTATTATATTCTTATCTATACTTTTGTTCACAAGCTTTTACTTTGTCAGCAATTG
>LPNX010061205.1:30189-47573 GCA_001517045.1 Pseudotsuga menziesii
ATTCGATTAGAACTAAAAAAACCATTACTAATATACAATATACATTATTGATCCATAATTTTAATTTGTCATATATATTCATGACATGTATTAATGCAATAAATAATAATATAACAATAATAATAATAATAATATATTAAAAAATGTATTAATATAATAAATAATAATAATATAACAATAAAAATTATAATGCAATAAATAATAATAATATAACCATAAAAATAATAATAATATCAATATCAAGGGCATCCAATTGCACACTTTAATTTTTCTAGGTTTTCAAAGCTCTACAGTGTAGGCTTTGCAGCGTTTGTTTCTGCAATTGCCTTTTGGATATTGTGCAACGAGCTTCAGAAGCCCCTTCACTCCATCTCCTCTTTAACCCGAGATTTAGAGAGTTTTTATTCCGCATTACAATTAGTTATTTTGGCGGAAATTTCAGATGAGAATTTCAGAGTTACAGGCCCTTGGCCGATCAGGGCGAGGAAGGGGCGGCTGTCAGCCAGAAATAGTGGAAGAAATGAAGAAATGAACCAGGAAAACGGACTTGTCCAGCAAAGAAAATGGCGGCGATAGTGTTATAGAGGAGAAAAATAAGAAAAAAGAAATGGAAGTTGAAATGTCTACCAGTAAGAAGAAGAAAACTGAAAAGAAAAGCCTTTATTTGGATGAAAATCCATTGAACGCTGTTCAAAATGAGGAAAAACGCTATGCAGACTTTGTTGGAGGTGGATTTCATTATAGAAACCCTAATGAATCAGAGTCATACTGCACAAACCCTAAAGAAGCAGAGCTTTGCATTAGAAACCCTAATGAATCAGTTATTTATTTTACAGACCACAATGAAATGAACCAGGGTTTGATCATAGTAACCCTCCACACGGGAAAGACGCTGTCCCTGTTCAACTGGAGTTACACATGGATGTGTTTAGAAATCTCTCCTCTGCAGATGCCAGGATTAGGGAAGCTACAACATTAACTTTAGTTAAGGAGCTACAGGAAGTCCAGAAGGTTTATGAGCAAAGCGGCACTGAGGGCAACGATGATGGAGATTTAAAGCTAGAAGCTGCTAAAGATGCTCTGACTATGAGATATGCCATTCGTTGGCTTATTCGTGGGATTTCATCATCTAGAGTTGTAAGTTTTCTATCATCTAAGCTGAATTTGGTGCCAAAGGGTTGTATTTGGCAACAAGTTTTCTATTATCCAATTTAATTTTGATGCCAAAGGCTAGTATGTGCATTGCTTGAAATATATTTCATTTTGATAAACAGCTTCCACGAATAGGTGGCCAAGAGCGAATTCTATAATTTTGAGATATGAAATAACTTGTTATCATCTAAGACGATTTGTATAGGTGGTCAAGAGCGAATTCTATAATTTTGAGATATTAAATAACTCGTTATCATCCAAGACGATTTGTCTGATAGCAAGTAGGAGAGAAATGATATGATACCTGCATATCATTGAACTTGGAAGAGCTTCATTGTTACTGCCGGATCAGGATTAGACTGGCCTTAATAGAACAGAACAGAACCCTAGGACAATAGAGTGATAGAAATCGATCCCTAACACAGGACTTTGAAGCAGCACTCGATGGATGGGATTAGAGAAAAACATCATAAAACTAGCCTCCTTGGTTGGGATGGATTCGATTATGGGATGGGGATGGGACGGTTCCTTATGAAATTTATCTTAATTCAACTGGTTATGCTGCTGGTGGTGATACTTATTATGCTGGGGATGCTTTTTGAATTGCTCCTGGGAATGCTCCAACTACTGCTGGTTCAAAATATTATGATGGTAACTATGCTACTGAAACTGATGATGCAAATGCGGATGGAACTACTCCTACTAGGACTGCTACTCTTGGTTATAATGATGCCAGGAATTACACTGGTTATACTGGTGATGCTAGAACTATTTTTGCTCCTAGGAATTATGCTCATTAAACTGCTCATTGAAATGAAGCGGGAATTCTTATGCTTTTACTGCCCTTTGTAAGGCTGCTAAGAATTATGCCTCAATTAGTGCTGCTTTGACTGGGAATTTTGCTCCTGGGAATACTTTTCTTTAGGGAATTCAGCCAGTTAAACTGGTGATGCCGGGGCTTATCTGGTTACAATGCTGGAACTGCTCCTTGCCGGATGGTTGGGTGGGACCGGTTGGGTGCCCATGTGAGATCTGGTGGGTCATTAATGTATAAGCATTAATATCATCCCCAATGGTTGTGCCAAGACAAGAGCAGATCTGGGAGCGCATGCCATGCATTCACAATTCATCACATATACAACTATCATGGATCATATTTAGGAGTTCATCATTCCTAATCTCATTCAGCAATCACGGGATATTTCATGATTCAGATATATATGTAATTATTTTCACTCAAACTTCACGCAAACACCTAGGGAAAATTTAGGTTTTACAATGGTCACAAGCAACGCATCATAAATATGCAATTCTTTACCTTGACGCAGTTTGGGAATAGCATGAAACTTCACATATATACAATATCTCTTGCCCAATGATCTTATAACCGGTCTTCAACGAGTTTGCAAGAGCGAATGGTTTTGGTTCTTCAGGAAAATGAATAGGCATGTTCTCTTAAGTATTTTGCAAATCCCTCAACCGACTGAACAACAACCATCTCGTTCAGCTTTCAATCACACACCCAAGTTGGTATTTATCCATAAACCCCCTACCCTATCCTGGGGTTGGACCTTTCTTTACTTATTTGTGGCTTCCCTGACTGAATCTGAGGCCATGGATGGCTTCCATGCACGATCAGTAGAATAAGGTTCACTCACTTACAGGAAAGGCATGTAAGCTCTTTCCCTGGAAACATTTAGTCGACAGTCAACGACCCACTAGGAGAGTTGACTGAGTGATCGATCTACACAGATTGTCTTGGCCTGAAGGTTGCATTTTGGAGTTGATGGCGGTATCAGTCCAGGGTGAGGTAAAAAATTGGTATTGGCAAGTACGACACCAAGGAAGCACTTTATGATCTACAACATGGAGATTGAATTGACCGAGCCAATGAAATAGAACCAGTTTCAGGTTACTCAGTACCAATTACCGGGGTTGATCTAGTCAAATGACCAGTTAGAGAGCCTACAGCACCCCTTCCTATTCGAGAGCTTGCACTAGCGCCCTGTCCATATATAGATCCAATTAACAATTTTTACCATTGGTCTGGGCATACTGTTAGATGCAGTTCCTTATGCAGAGTCCCAGTGTAGCAGATGAAAACCCAATTCTTGTTGGAGAGCCATAACCTGTTAAGTGTAAAATATCAAAGATACAAGTCCCACATACTGAAATTGTACTGGCAGCTCTGGCCTAGTCTTCCTTGAGCCAATGTTATTCATATGCTCAAGAATGATTGCTATAGATTCAAGACATTGAAATATCTCATTATTATCCAAGACAAGGGTGAAATATCATAGATACAGGTCACATATACTAAAATGGTACTGGTAGCTTTGGCCTAGTCTTCCTTGAGCCCATGTTATCGATATGCTGCATGACATCCATCCTAGAACAAAAGCTACAGAGCGTGACTGCACCAGTTCTGCCTTCTCCAAAGAAGCAAGATGTTTCAAATTTAGCTTCAAGGCAAGTCAATTCAATCATCGCACCTCCTATCAAGGCTTATGTTGCACAAAAGGGCGAGGCTAAGCAATATGAATAAATTTATCTCATGAGAGTCTAGATAGCTGCCAGCACAGATTTGCATGTATACTATCATCTCTGGTCTTCATTATAAATGCTTATTAATGCTCCCATCTTAATCCATTATTTAATGTCTAATGACTTCCAATTGCTAGGCTGGTTTCAGTTTTAGGCTTTGTTATTTCAAATTTGGTATTCTTTAGTGTTTGGCTTTGCCTGAATTTGAAATTCAATGCTTGATTGTTTCTTTATTCAAATTTATTACACACAGAGTTGGGAACATGGATGTTTCAGTTTGTTCAAACATTAGAGCTGTGTTTCATTCTGGAATTGCGTCTGCATTTAAAGAATAGAAAGTTGAAATCATAGAATCTGTTCTTGCATATTATTAACATGAATTATGTTTTTTTATTTGAAGTAAAAATATTTTGCAGAGTTTGAAATTGTAGATCATTTTGTGATGGAAGTGAGCTTTTCTTACTATTTTCTGGTTCTTGACATTAGCATATGTCCTAAAATTTTGTGAAATTTCTTGATTGAATCTCTTTCTGAGAACATTGCCATTTTTAGATGTTTACACAAAATCTTGTAAACATTAGATCGATTGCCAAGTGTCACAACGAAGCATATCACCTTATCTAAAATCCAATAATTAAAAAGCTTTGCCTCCACAATAATAGAATAATAGGCACTTTTAGGGTGTCCTCCTAGTGTGCAATATGGTCAAGGTACTGGAAAAGGTTGTTGGTTGAGAGTCCATTCCTCCTGCTTCATATGCTGATGAGATGTGATCACTCCATGGTTTATTCTATGATGTTGCTGATGTATTTATCTTTATTATGGAAGTACCACATGCTTTTTATCTTTTTATTTTTGTGATTTGGTTCATGATAACTTGGGATCATGGGGAATATCCACATGTTGTAAGCAGGTTCATTGTCATTATGTGTTATCGCATGTATTGCATACTATTAATGACCAGGGTTCCACTTGATTACAAGTTCTCTACAAGCAGATAAGGAATGAGGTAATCAACGGTATGTGTGGTTTACGAAGGCTCCATGGTTGATGTGGCTCAATTTTATTTTTGGCTTTAGTTAGGTTGGGATACCCAACAAAAAAAGCATATTTAGTGCAAACACTATTCGTTTATAAAAAAAGTAGGAGTGCATAGAAGTCAAATTAAAATCTAATTAAAGCATGGTCTTGTGCTTGGCTTTGTGACTATACCCATACCTAGTGACTATACCCATACCTAAGTGGCAAAAAAAGAAAAGGTATAAGGTCGAGACTAGGTCTTGATCATACAATGGCAAAGTGAAATGTAGATATGTGATATCATTGTATGTTAAAACGTAGACATGCCAGTATGATAAGAAATTTGTCATCTTTCTTGTCTAACCAAGTATTTTAACTAAATTCTATGGAACTTACGGAAAGTTGAAGAGATGCAGAGTCTCACATAGAAAGGAAAAGTAAAACATAGATATATTCGAGTATACTAAGCAGTAAGGCACTCGTTCTTAATCCATTTACCCACCCCACAAATAAATTCCATCCACTACACACATAACGCATTAAAATAATCCCATACAGTTGGTATAACATGGTGGGGTAATCTCATAACCTCTATCAGAAAAACATGTACTGGGTGAAGAAGTAATAGAATCAACTCCTTTTTATTTCCCCAATTGTGATGTCATCCACAAACCCCTAAAGACAATGTTTGATTAATAAAAAAATATAAAATTAGAGAGGAAGTTGCTGTCATCTTGTCCAACCAAACTTATTTTGTTGGTGCGTGCCCTGACCGAACCTGCCATTTATAATAAAATTAAATATGAAACCAATAGATGGATACCTGCTTAGTCCATGAAAACTGTTCATGTAGAACAGGGTTTTGTGCTATTGGGAAAGATCCTCACCACTAACTTCGTGCCTTACCTCATTAACCTGTACCTTAGTAAACAACATGGCTCCAACCAATGTCTCTTCTGGTTTAACCAATGGTTTACACTTATTTTATTCTCCTTCCTCCTCTTGGCTATATGATGGAAGCGGGCCTCGGTGCAAGGGCATACCTCTCAGAGATAAACTTCCAGAAATGGCAATGTTAAAGGGCATAGTTTCCCTAACCTAGGCTTTACTTTTTCCTTTGTCCTAGTCATATGCACTTGCAAGTAATTTTCTTATTTTTTCTTTTCCTTTGGTCCGGAGGTCTTGCGCTTCATAGGGAATGGAGACATACATTCAATTTAGTATGGACAAGTTCAACGTAGATATGCAAGTATCATATATATGGGGTGTTTTTTATAGTATAAATTGATTCTTTAGGCGTTTATTGAAAAAGAAAAAACAATGAAATTAAGTTGTTCGTTCCGTGTAACACACCATGGAATAAGAAGCCGGTGGTGCATGCCCCTACTAAATAAGACTAGCTCTTTAGTGCAAAAGTAGTTGTTAGCAGTTCCCATCCCTACCTCTTTAACTCACACTACATAGAGTCCCAGCACTACAGCTCTGGCTAAGAAGCACAAAGAGTGTAGAACTAGGATTTAGCTTATTCTGAACTCAAGATAAGCACTAGAGAGATAGAGTTTAGTTTTTATGAATTAAGTAGCTTTCTATAAACCCTCATCTTTTGAAAATAATGTCTTGGTTAGTTAGGCTATTATTGAGAACCTTTGCAAGAAACACTACATGCCCTTTCATCTTTGATATTGTCATCTATACGTTTTGTTGCATTTCATACTTGCATGTTGCATCCTAGCTTGACCTTACTGCTGCATGTAGTGCATGGTTTGTTCCACATTTCCAGTAATAGCAAGGGCCATGCCAGACTTTTGGTATTGGCTAGAGATGTTGTAGCTACATGTACTTCAATTTATTTGGTTTGGGAAAATGGTCCCATATTATGTGAGTTGTAGTTTGAAAAGAGTCACTTATACCTTTTTTGGGAAAAATTATGCATCATATATTACATTAAAATCAGTTTGCATGTAAATAAAAGTTACATATATAATAATTATCAAAGACCACGGCCATCAAATTGATTTATGAGAGCCCTTGTTTATGGGACAAGGGACCCTCTCTGCACAACGATTTGACTACGAAGTTTATGAAGGCGTACATACTTTACCCCACTCCTCATTCAATCCTGTGACCTCCAAGCTGGAAATACACATGCTTAATTGTTAGGTCCTCTCAAGTTGTACATATGCAGATTCCATAGAGTGGTCACACCAAAATTCTTTGCCTCCCTAAGCAAGAATAACTAGCATACTTCCTTGCTTTAAAAATGAAAACCTCAATCAAAATAGTGGTCTCTAAATATGTTAATCTATCAACACACACTGCTTGAAATTATGAACAACAAACACGCAATGCGAATCTCTCAATGTTGTGTTTATCCTCTATTAACTTAAAGAGAAAAAGTTGGTGAAGCATATATAGAGATCCTATTTGTTATGTAATTCAAACACTGAAACCCATCTCTTAGATCTAATTTTATACCTCATGGTAGGAATTTAGTGCAATCGGAGGTCATGCCCTTGAGGAATGATGATTGAATGCAGTTTTGATTACTAGTGAATGTCTTTTATTAAATTCATAGTAATTCCTAAAGATAAGCAACATAATGATGTGCATAGTGACTTTATTGGAAGCAACTCATTGGATCCATGGATAAATACAAGGTAAAGAAGGCACACTTTCCATTTTTCTAAAGAAAAGATTACAAATACCAAACTTGATGAAATGTTGAACCAAGCAGTTTGTTATAGTTTAATTTGAGGTTGAGGACTTTGACCCTTCAGGAGGGGTTTTGTTAAGAAGAGGGGGATTCTCAATATTCACAACAGAGAGGGATTCTTGATCCTCACAGCAATATCAAGAGGGGCAACAAAGGAAATGGAAGTGGTATTATACCATGATGGAAGGATATTGAGAAGATGAATTGCCAAAGGTACTAAAAGGACAAACTACACTATTGAGGCAACAAATTGTGTGAGGCAGTGAGCAGGACATTTTTCTCTCACTTCTATTGATTTTGTTCTAGGTATTTGAACCTAGCACATTTGAAGATTCAAAAGGAAAACTTGAATTGAAGGCTTCCATGAAAGTGAAATATGATGCATAGATGAAAAACAAGACTTGGTTGTTGTCTACATTGCCTCTAGGGAAGAAAGCAATTCGTTGTAAATGGATTTTTAATGTCAAATATAAATCAGATGGTTCTTTGGACAAATACAAAGATTGTATTATCTCCAAAGAATATGCACAAGATGAAGGGGTGGACTATGAAGAAACCTTTGCCTCCACAACGAAAATGGTAACTTTTCGACTAGTTATCTCCATTTCTGCTCATTATGGATGGAATATATATAGATGAATGTTAAAAGTGCCTTGATGTAAAGTCCTTATATGGATGGTAAAGTTCTTGTATGGACTCAAGCAGGCTCCTCAAGCCTCGTATTTCAAACTTGATCAATACCTTAGAGATTCTAGAATTAGAAAAAACTATTATGAGCCCACTTGCTACATCATAAACAATGACGATGATATAGTGAAGTTATTTTGTCTATGTTGACGGTCTTCCCATCGCCAAAACAAGTGCCAACAAGATTCAACAGTTGAAATTTGATATTTGATCTATTTTTGAAATTACTGATTAAAACCTGCTTCATTATTGTTTAGGTGTAGCATTTTTTGCAATATAAGCACACTATATTTTTATCACAAGTAAACTATGCCAAAACACTCTTCAAAAAATTCTGAATGACTAAATTTAATCCTACATCTACACCTATGGAAGTTGGCATAAAACTCTCAGGTTACACGGACTCACCACTAGTCAACGAGTCATTGTATTGGCAATTGGTTGACAATTTGATTTATCTTACTACCACCTAATCGGATATATGTTTTGCAGTGCTTTGTCTCTTTCTCAATTCATGTCTAATCCTGAAGAGTTACATTGGCAAGTTGCAAAATGAGTCCGTCAATATTCAAAGGGCCCTTGACTTTGGAATTCTATATCAGGGATCTATTGACTCCATGATAGAAGAGCATATTGATTTGAATTGGGTTGGATTAGTTGATACAAGGAAGTCAGAAACAGGTTATGTGTTCACTCTTGGTTTAGGAAGGCAATTTCATGGCAAAGTAAGCTATCAACACACACTGCTTGAAATTATGAACAACAAACACGCAATGTGAATCTCTCAATGTTGTGTTTATCCTCTATTAACTGAAAGAAGAAAAGCTGGTGAAGCAGATATAGAGATCCTATTTGTTATGTAATTCAAACACTGAAACCCATCTCTTAGATCTAATTTTATACCTCATGGTAGGAGTTTAGTGCAATCGGAGGTCATGCCCTTGAGAAATGATGATTGAATGCAGTTTTGATTACTAGTGAATGTCCTTTATTAAATTCATAGTAATTCCAAAAGATAAGCAACATAATAATGTGCATAGTGACTTTATTGGAAGCAACTCATTGGATCCATGGATAAATACAGGGTAAAGCAGGAACACTTGCCATTTTTCTAAAGAAAAGATTACAAATACCAAAATTGATGAAATGTTGAACCAAGCAGTTTGTTATAGTTTAATTTGATGTTGAGGGACTATGACCCTTCAGGAGGGGTTTGGTTAAGAAGAGGGGGATTCTCAATCTTCACAACAGAGAGGGATTCTTGATCTTCACAACAAGATAAAGAGGGGAAACAAAGGAAATGGAAGTGGTATTATACCATGATGGAAGGATATTGAGAAGATGAGTTGCCAAAGGTACTAAAAGGACAAACTACACTATTGAGGAAACAAATTGTGTGAGGCAGTGAGCAGGTAAATTTTTCTCTCACTTCTATTGATTTTGTGCCAGGTATTTGAACCTAGCACATTTGAAGATTCGAAAGGAAAACTTTAATTGAAGGCTGCCATGAAAGTGAAATATCATGCATAGATGAAAAACAAGACTTGGGTGTTGTCTACATTGCCTCTAGGGAAGAAAGCACTTCATTGTAAATGGATTTTAATGTCAAATATAAATCAGATGGTTCTTTGGACAAATACAAAGATTGTCTTGTCACCAAAGAATATGCACAAGATGAAGGGGTGGACTATGAAGAAACCTTTGCCCCCATAATGAAAATGGTAACTTTTCGACAAGTTATCTCCATTTCTGCTCATTCTGGATGGAAGATATACAGATGGATGTTAAAAGTTCCTTGATGTAAAGTCCTTGTATGGATGGTAAAGTCCTTGTATGGACTCAAGCAGGCTCCTCAAGCCTTGTATTTCAAACTTGATCGATACCTTCGAGATTCTAGAATTAGAAAAACCTATTATGAGCCCACTTGCTACGTCATAAACAATGACGATGATATGGTGAAGTTATTTTGTCTATGTTGACAGTCTTCCCATCGCCAAAACAAGTGCCAACAAGATTCAACAGGTGAAATTTGATATTGGATCTATTTTTTAAATTACTTATTAAAGCCTCCTTCATTATTGTTTAGGTGTAGCATTTTTGCGATATAAGCACACTATATTTTTATCACAAGTCAAGTATTCCAAAGCACTCTTCAAAAAATTCTGAATGACTGAATTTAATCCTACATCTACACCTATGGAAGTTGGAATAAAACTCTCAGCTTACACAGACTCACCACTAGTCAATGAGTCATTGTATTGGCAATTGGTTGATAGTTTGATTTATCTTACTACCACCCAATTGGATCTATGTTTTGCAGTGCTTTGTCTCTTTCTCAATTCATGTCTAATCCTGAAGAGTTACATCGGCAAGTTGCAAAATGAGTCCGTCAATATTCAAAGGGCCCTTGACTTTGGAATTCTATATTAGGGATCTATTGACTCCATGATAGCAGAGCATATTGATTTGAATTGGGTTGGATGAGTTGATACAAGAAAGTCAAAAACAGGTTATGTGTTCACTCTTGGTTTAGGAAGGCAATTTCATGGCAAAGTAAGCTACAACCTACAGTTGCCTTATCCTCCATTGACATAAAATACAAGGTAGAATTCAATAGAGGTTATAAGGCAATGTGGTTACGAAGAATATTGGTTGATATTCAACTTGACCAAGCAGTGCTAACCTCACTTTTCTGCGACAATTAGAGTGCTCTCAAAATGGTGAAAAATTCATTCTATCATGCCATAACTAAGCATATTGAAGTTCATCACAATTACATCAGATAGTTGGTTGATAATCAAGACATTTTCCTTTATTATTGTCCTACAACAGAGCAAACTATTGACATAATGACAAATCCACTTGGTAATGATAAGTTCACTCATCATGCAATGTTGTTAAAAAAAAAGCTAACTCCAGCTAGATTTTCATAATGGTGTAATGCGCTAACACGCATAAGCTTTCATTCATAGTGCAATGTTAGAAGGAAAGCTAACTCTAGCTAGATCTCCATCATGGTGTAATGTATTTGATGACAATGTGGCAGTGTTAAATGAAAAACTACCTTATGAAAGCTAACAAACATTAGCTTTTATTCACCGTGCAATGTTTTAAGAACGAAAGGTAAGTCCAGCTAGATTTCTATCATGGTGCATTGTGATTGATGACAATGTGGCTGTGCTAGATGGAAAACTACACTATGAAATCTTACACACATTAGATTTTACTCACCGTGCAACAATTTAAGGATGAAAGCTAACTGCAGCTAGATTTCCAACACGATGTAATGTGATTGATGACAATGTGGTTGTGTTAGATGGAAAACTACCTTATGAAAGATAACACACATTAGCTTTGACTCATTGTGCCATGTTATTAAAATGAAAACTAACTACAGCTAGATTTCCATCCTGATGTAATGAGTTAACGCACATAAGTTTTCCCTTTTAGTGCCATGTTGTTAGAAGGAAAGCTAACTCCAGCTAGATTTCCATCATGGTGTAATGTATTTGATGACAATGTCGCTATGTTAGATAGAAAAATACCTTATAAAGGCTAACAGACATTAGCTTTACTCATCGTGCAATGTTTTAAGAACGAAAGCTAACTCCAGCTAGATTTCCATCATGGTGCATTGTGATTGATGACAATGTGGTTGTGCTAGATGGAAAAATATACTATGAAAGCTTACACACATTAGATTTCACTCTTCGTGCAACGATTTAAGGATGAAAATTAACTCTAGCTAGATTTCCAACACGGTGCAACATGCTTGATGGCAATCTAGTTATGTTACATGGAAAAATACCTTATGAAAGCTAACACACATTAGATTTCACTCATCGTGCCATGTTGTTAAAATGAAAGCTAACTCCAGCTAGATTTCCATCATGGTGTAATGAGCTAACACACATAAACTTTCCCTTATAGTGCATTTTTGTTAGAAGGAAAGCTAACTCCAACTAGATTTCCATCATAGTGTAATGTATTTGATAACATTGTGGTTGTGTTAGATGGAAAATTACCTTATGAAAGCTAATAGACATTAGTTTTATTGACCGTGCAATGTTTTAAGAACGAAAACTAACTCTAGCTAGATTTCCATCATGGTGCATTGTGATTGATGACAATATGGTTGTGCTAGATGGAAAACTACATTACGAAAGCTAACACACATTAGATTTCACTCATCGTGCAATGATTTAAGGACGAAAGCTAACTCCAGCTAGATTTCCATCATGGTGCAATGTGATCGATGACAATGTGGTAATCTCAGATGGAAAACTACCTTATGAAAGCTAACACACATTAGTTTTCACTCATCATGCCATGTTGTTAGAATGAAAGCTAACTCTAGCTATATTTGCATCATGGTGTAATGTATTTGATGACAATGTGGTTGTGTTAGATGGAAAACTATCTTACGAAAGCTAACACAGATTAGTTATTACTCATCGTGCAACATTTTAAGAACGAAAGCTAACTCTAGCTAGATTTCCAACATGGTGCATTTTGATTGATGACAACATGGTTGTGCTAAATGGAAAACTACATTATGAAAGTTAAGACACATTAGATTTCATTCACCATGCAATGATTTAAGGTTGAAAGCTAACTACAGTTAGATTTCCATGACGGTGCAATGTGACAATTTGATTGTGTTAGATAGAAAAATACCTTATCAAAGCTAACACACATTAGCTTTCACATATCATGCCATGTTAAAAAGAAAGGTAACTCCAATTAGATTTTCAAAATGGTGTAATGAGCTAGCACCCATGAGCTTTCACTCATAGCACCATGTTAGAAGAAAAGCTAACTCTAGCTAGATTTCCATCATGGTGTAATGTAATTGATGACAATGTGGCAGTGTTAGATTTCCAACACAACGCAATGTGATTGATGACAATGTGTTTGTGTTACATGGAAAACTACCTTATCAAAGCTAACACACATTAGCTTTCACTCATCGTGCCATGTTGTTAAAAGGAAAGCTAACTCCAGCTAGATTTTCATCATGGTGCAATGAACTAACACACATAAGCTTTCCCTTATAGTGCTATGTTGTTAAAATGAAAGCTAACTCCGACTAGATTTCCATCATGGTGTAATGTATTTGATGGAAATGCTGCTCTGTTAGATGGAAAACTACCTTATGAAGGCTAACATACAATATCTTTACTCACTCTGCAATTTTTTAAGAATGAAAGCTAACTCCAGCTAGATTTCCATCATGGTGCATTGTTATTGATGACAATGTGGTTGTGCTAGATGAAAAAATATACTATGAAAGCTTACACACATTAGATTTCACTCATTATGCAATGGTTTATGGATGAAAGCTAACTCCATCTAGATTTCCAACACGGTGCAATGTGCTAGATGACAATGTGGTTCTATTACATGGAAACTTACCTTATGGAATCTAATATACATTAGATTTCATTCATCGTGCCATGTTGTTAAAAGAAAAACTAACTCCAACTAGATTTTTATCATGGTGTAATAAGCTAACACACATAAGCTTTCCCTTCTAGTGCCATGTTGTTAGAAGGAAAGCTAACTCTAGCAAGATTTACATCATGGTGTAATGTATTTTAATAACAATTTGGTTGTGTTAGATGAAAAACTACCTTATTAAAGCTAACATACATTAGCTTTACTGACCATGCAATGTTTTAAGAATGAAAGCTAACTCTAGCTAAATTTCCATCATGGTGCATTGTGATTGATGATAATGTGGTTGTGCTAGATGGAAAAATACATTATCATGAAAGCTAACACACAATAAATTTCACTCACCGTGCAATGATTTAAGGATGGAAGATAACTCCAGCTAGATTTCCATCACGGTGCAATGTGATCAATGATGATGTGGTTGTGTTAGATGGAAACCACCTTATGAAAGCTAACACACGTTAACTTTCACTCATCGTGCCATGTTGTTAGAAGAAAAGCTAACTCCAGCTAGATTTGCATCATGGTGTAATGTATTTGATGACAATGTGGTTGTGTTAGATGGAAAACTACCTTACAAAAGCTAACACAGATTAGCTATTACTCATCGTGCAATGTTTTAAGAATGAAAGCTAACTCTAGCTAGATTTTCAACATGGTGCATTTTGATTGATGACAACGTGGTTGTGCTAAATGAAAAACTACATTATGAAAGCTAACACACATCAGATTTCATGCATCGTGCAACGATTTAAGATTGAAAGCTGACTCTAACTAGATTTCCATCACGGTGCAATGTGACAATGTGGAACACACATTATCTTTCACTCATCCTGCCATGTTGTTAAAAAAAACTAACTCCAGCTAGATTTTCATAATGGTGTAATGAGATAACACACATAAGCTTTCACTCATAGTGCCATGTTAGAAGGAAAGCTAACTTTAGCTAGATTTTCATCATGGTGTCATGTATTTGATGACAATGTAGCTGTGTTAGATGGATAACTACTTTATAAAAGCTAACAGACATTAGGTTTTACTCACTGTGCAATGTTTTAAGAATGAAAACTAACTCCAACTAGATTTCTATCATGGTGCATTGTGATTGATGACAATGTGGTTGTGCCAGATGTAAAACTACACTATGAAAACTTATACACATTAGATTTCACTCACCGTGGAACGATTTAAGAATAAAATCTAGCTTCATCTAGATTTCCAACACAATGCAATGTGATTGATGACAATGTGGTTATGTTACAGGGAAAACTACTTTATGAAAGTTAATACACATTAGATTTCACTCATTGTGCCATGCTGTTAAAAGGAAAGCTAACTCCAGTTAGATTTCCATCATGGTGTAATGAGCTAACACATATAAGCTTTCCAACATAGTGCAATGTGATTGATGACAATGTGGTTGTGTTACATGGAAAATTACCTTATGAAAGCTAACACACATTAGCTTTCACTCATCGTGCCATGTTGTTAAAATGAAAGCCAACTCCAGCTAGATTTTCATCATGGTATAATGAGGTAACACACATAAGCTTTCCCTTATAGTGCCATGTTGTTATAAGGAAAACTAACTCCAACTAGATTTCCATCATGGTGTAATGAGGTAACACACATAAGATTTTCTTTATAGCGCCATGTTATTAGAAAGAAAACTAACTCCAGCTAGATTTCCATCATGGTGTAATGTATTTGATAACAATGTGACTGTGTTAAATGGAAAGCTACATTATGAAAGTTAACATACATTAGCTTTAATCACCGTGCAATTTTTTAAGAACGAAAGCTAACTCTAGTTAGATTTCCATCTGGTGCATTGTGATTGAGGACAATGTGGTTGTGCTAAATGGAAAACTACATTATGAAAGCTAACACACATTTGATTTCACTCACTGTGCAATGATTTAAGGATGAAAGCTAACTCCAGCTAGATTTCCATCATGGTGCAATGTGATCGATGACAATGTGGTTTTGTTAGATGGAAAACTACCTTATGAAAGCTAACACATATTAACTTTCACTCATCGTCCCATGTTTTTAGAAGGAAATGTAACTCCAGCTAGATTTGCATCATGGTGTATTGTATTTGGTGACAATGTGGCTGTGTTAGATGGAAAACTACCTTACAAAAGCTAACACACATTAGCTATTACTTATTGTGCAATGTTTTAAGAATGAAAGCTAACTCTAGCTAGATTTCCAACATAGTGCATTTTGATTGATGACAATGTGGTTGTGCTAAATGAAAAACTACATTATGAAAGCTAACACACATTATATTTCACTCATCGTGCAATGGTTTAAGGTCGAAAACTAACTTTAGATAGATTTCCATCACAGTGCAATGTGACAATGTGGTTGTGTTAGATAGAAAACTAATTCTAGCTAGATTTTCATTATGGTGTAATGACCTAACACACATGAGATTTCACTCAACGTGCCATTTTGTTAGGAGGAATGCTAACTCCAACTAGATTTTCATCATGTTGTAATGTATTTGATGACAATGTGGTTGTGTTAGATGGAAAACTATCTTATGAAAGCTAACTCCAACTAGATTTCCATCATGGTGCGTTGTGATTGATGACAATGTGGTTGTGTTAGATGGAAACTACATTATGAGAGCTAACACATTAAATTTCACTCATCATGCAATGATTTAAGGACTAAAGCTAACTTCAGCTAGATTTGAATCATTGCAACTATATTACTTTTTTGAACATACACTTCGTATGGTTTAACCTTAATTACAAACTACAATTCGAATGTGTTACATAAATTGGGAGCAGTTATAATGGAAAATATAATTTTGACAAGAGGGGACTATGTTGACCTCCTAATTAATGGTCAAGTTATTGGACTAGGAAGGGTTGAATCTACAGAGACTACAACTCATTATGGTGGAGATGTGCTTAATGTAGGATATGCTATGGTTTTCATAATTGATGTCATCAAACCACATTTGATTGTGGAAGATGTTGATGAAGGGGACTTACATCCATGGAATATGATAGATTTGAGGCATAACAAAGGTAAATCAAAATCTTGAAGCACATGTTAAGTGTTTTTTATAGTACATTTCTTGTTTTTTTTTAGCAAATACTAAGTTTGTTTAATTTGTTGTATAGGTGCAAATGCCTCTTCTGGATTTTCTATTGGAGACAAGGTAGATCTTTCGCAATGTGGACTGAAGGTGGGTGAAAGTTCCATATTCAATACAAAGATTGTTCATAAGGTGCATGGAAGGACGGTAAATAAATTATCCATAGTGGTTAACATTGAGAAGGTGTTAAAACATGATATTCTCTTGCCACATCCAACATGATTTGAGAATACACTAGGGGGTGCATTGGGATCTTATGAGATTTGGCCAGAAGCAAATTTGGAAACTCATTGTCATGATCATCTAGTAAATACTCCCCAATATAGGCTTACATTCACATGTAAAAAGGTTTCTCTTACACATGAATGCATGGGAACAAGCATGTGCATTGCCAAAGGGATCATAGTTAATGTCCGTGAGTGTGACATGGTTGAGGGTGAAATGTTAGGTGAAAAGGAATTATGTGTAAAATAAAAATCTGTTGCATGAATAAACTTGGGTTTGTTGTTGACAGGTCTGCTAACACATGGACATAGAACATGAGGTTTTGGTCATTTCTCCCTACCATATGTACACATGGGATCACATGTTACTATTACATCTCTTGCAAAGTGCTTGAGGGACCTTGAAGACCCACACCTTGATATGTATGGTGATTTGCTTTATGAGAGTGGAAGTTCAAGAAACACACTT
>LPNX010061205.1:47827-124085 GCA_001517045.1 Pseudotsuga menziesii
ACCTAGATATATATTCTTCACCTAGTTTAGGTGGAAACACCCATTTTTATTCATTTGTGCAATGTTTTAAGAACGAAAGCTGACTCTAGATGGTGGATACATATCGCACAATAGAAGAAAAATGGGTGTTTCCACCTAAACTTATTGACAAAGTGTATGACTTCAAAAGTTTTCTTAATGGGTACATCAATGAGGGGGGAAATGCCCTAGTTGGACATCTTAATGTCTAGTACTTCCAATTTCTTGTACTCAATGATGTTCCAGTTATGAGGTATAAAGAATCCATCAAAGACATTGAGTGGTCAAAACCAGCTGATTTGTGGAATATAGATGATGAAGGTCGACTTATATTTCCCACAGGGAAGGCTTCTTTCTTACGTCCCAAAGACAATGATGTTTATTTAAAAGAACTAAAGGAATGACTAACATCATACATAAAAATTTGGAAATAGACTATTGGCAATGAGAATTCACCAATTGTTAGAAAGGAATGGAATAAAAAACTAGAGTATTGGAAAAGTGTTCTTGATGCATTAGATGGAATCTACAATGACCATACACCCTTGGATGAAAGTGATTCTTCTTCTAATGATTTTTGTCCCAAGACGAGGAAAAATGTTAACGTTGATGGTAATACACTCCATACAATATCAAGTATTATGGATGGGGATTTTGATAATGTGATAGATGAACCAATATATGTAGGACTCAAGTGCAACAATCCAAAGCCAACATTCGATCCTAGAATTGAAGTTGATAAATGAAAGATGTTGCTTGTTAGATTAGGAAATGAGGATGAAGGAGAGATGATTTGGATGGAAAAAGCTACCTCATATATCTTCCAGGATGATGACAACGAGACCCTTCATGTAAAGATTGATTGGTGGCAGCCTAGCTTAGGGAAATACAAGGGAAATTTTTTAGAACAATATTGGGTACCAAATCCTGATGACACAGAACTTGGATCTATTCCAATTAATACCATAGTTTGGGCATGGATGTCAAACAAAGAAGATTGTAGGAAGACCAAGATAAATAAATTTGGTGTACAAGCTGTTCTTGATCTGCTTGAGCGGATATAAGGAGATTAGATGGAGATGATTCATGAATACAATTTTGATTTTTGAATGACTTTTAGTATACATGAAGAAACTTTTTCAATGTTTGTAGTATAATAAATACTCTTCAAGCTACTTTTTGAGGAATTTTATATTATTTACTACATATATGAAATTTTCACTTCAAGTTCATTGTTAATTCATGTGATGATACTTTATGCGAATTAGATAACACCATTCAAATTTTAGCTTTTCAATTTGTCTTTTAGATCAACACAACATCTGACTATATCAATTGTGCATAATTATATTTATTAATGCATGTACAAAACCCTTACCTTATTTATTATTATCTTTTACGCACTCTCTTCAATACCGCTTTGATATTTTCATTTTGTTCCTGTGATGATTGGTGGAGTGTCCACTCGAAACGTAGGGACATTCCAACACACAATTTAATTCCATAAACTCTCTTTGTCATTATGACTAACTATGGAAATCTTCATCCTCAAGCTGTACTTGATCTGCTTGAGAAAATATAAGGAGATTATGTGGAGATGATTCATGAATGTAATTTTGCTTTTTGAATGACTAATTAATATACATGAAGAAAAAGTTGTCAATGTCTGTAGTATATCAAATATTCTCTTCAATCTACCTTTTGAGGAATTTTATATTATTTGCTACATATATGAAAATTTTGGTTCAAATTCAATGTTAATTCATGTGATGATACTTTATGTGAATGCAACTTAAAACATCTTATAGACTTGCTTTGTGAATAAATGTAAGGCACTTGCAATAAGGTTTCAAGTTAATTTTCCCTATTATTCATTGTTATAGTTCATATAAATTTAATTGCACTACTATGTTGCATTCAAATTCATAATTATATTTTCTTGTGTAGACTTTAAACTGGTTCCACCTTTGTACTAGTATATTAACTTATACTCAATAAATATAGTACTAACATTTTGAGTGAGGTTTTTATCAATTTTTCATCATTGTGATTGATTTTCTAGATTAAACTATGTGAAGGTTTTTCAGACCAACGTTTTGAGTGGACACTCCACCCATGCTTGTTACAGGAACCATGAAAAACTCATTGTGGACCGAAAATATTTCACATAACTTAATCCAGAAAATCAATCATTAAGTAGTAACATCATGTTAGCTTTAATTCATGTTAGACATTATCGTTAAATACATTGCATCATAAAGACAATTTAATCCATGTGAGATTTAATGCTGATCGTAATGCACTCCATGTAATATAAGTATTATGGATGGATATTTTGATAATGTGACGGATGAACTGGTATATGTTGGACCCAAGTGCAACAAGCTAAAGCCAAAATTCATTCCTATGATTTAAGTTGAGAAAGGAAAGATGTTTCTAGTTAGATCATAAACTGAGGATGAAGGAGAGATGATTTGGATGGAAAAAACCACCTCATATATCTTCTAGATTGATGAAAGTGAGAATCTTCATGTAAATGTTGATTGATGGAAGCCTAGTTCAGTGAAATACAAGGGAAAATTTTAGAACAATATTGGGTACCAAACCTTGATGACACATGACTTGGATCTATTATAGTTAATACCATAGTTTTGGCATGGATGCAAAATAAATAAGATTGCAGGAAGACTACGATAAATAAATGTTGTGTACAAGTTGTAATTGATTTGTTTGACTGAATATAAGGAGATTAGGTGGAGATGATTCATGAATGTAATTTTCTCTTCGAACGATTTATTAATATACTAGAAGAAACACTTTTCAATGTTTGTTGTATATCAAATATTCTCTTCAAGCCTTTTTTTGAGGAATTTTATATTATTTACTAATATGAAAATTTTGGTTTAATTTCTATGTTAATTCATGTGATAGTACTTTATGTGAATTAGATAAAACCATTGAATTTTTAACTTTTCAATTTGTTTTTACATAAACTCAACATGTCACTAGATCAAATGTGATTCAATAATCAATCTTAAAACATCTTCTAGACTTCTTCTGTGAATAAATGTTAGGCACTTGCAATAAGGTTTGAAGTGACTTTTCCCTATTATTTGTTATTATAATTGATATAAATTTAATTGTTCTACTCTGTTGCATTCTAATTAATATTATATTTTCTTATATAGAGTTTAAAGTGGTGTGAACTTTGTACTAATGCAATATCTTATACCCAACAAAGACAAAGTAGTAACATTTTCAGAGTGCAGGCTTTCACAGTTTGTCATCATTGTGAATGTTTTTTTGGATTAAGTTGTCAATGAGTTTTTCAACCAACATTTCAAGTGGGAACTCCATGCAATGATGATCGGGGGAACAATGTAAAATTCATTATGGTTTGAAAAGATTTCACATAGCTTAATCCCGAAAATCAATATCCAAGTATTAACATTTAATGTCAATACTACATAAGTTAATAATAGTCAGAACACAATATTAATATGTTGTTAAATAACTTTATATCATGTAAGAAATTTCTTACACAAATTATTAATAATTCACTAGTCAAATATTGATGACTTTTGTTTTAATACGTAAATATAAATATGAATGATAATCAAAGTATATCATTAAATACATTTATAGGTAAAATTTCTCACATAAATATGTTATTCATAAAATCAACATTCATCCACTTAGTTTTTAATACACCACGGCCACCAACAATAATAATAATAAATTATGTCTCTATTCTAATTCATAATTTATTTTAGTCATTACTAAGATAAAACCGATTTTACTCTAAGTCATAAAATATTTTCTCTTGTCCACTATCAAGTGCTACCAACTTCCAAAAATAAAACATCATACTCAAAAAAAAATTAGACTTAGTATGGTAACTCAACCTAGACACATTAGTTAACATAATTTCAATTAAATGAAAGTCCAAGATAATAATAGCAACACACATTAATTATTAATGTCATTAAATAACTTTAATAATAATATGTGAAAAAATCTTCTACAATCTATTTTTAGTGATATAATCATTGATCTTAACTTATATTAGAAAATATAAATAATAGTAATATAAATAAATTATATTTCTATTCTAACGTATAATTGATTTTGATCATTAAAATAATCAACTTAGCATAGTAACACTTAATATATAATAGTTTTTCTTGTCACTTGTAAAATGTTGCTAACCTTCTAATATATTACAACATAATACTCAACACATACAATATTACTTATTATGTTGAGAATTAAAATTGTTACACTAACAAACCCATTTGTATTATGTCATTAAATAGTTTTTAAATGGGTCATTCTAAAATTTTGCCAACATTCTACTAGTATAGGAACTCAACACCAACAATGTACTAGTTACCATATCAAAATATAATTCAATTGCTTAATCATAGTAACATATACAATATTAATGTCATTACATAAACTTAATCAGCTTACCATTTAATTCAAACTATAGATAATATTAATAGAAATTATGTAAGGAATCAAAGTCTAAGAATTTCATCATTTTGAAAGAATCAAAGCCTAATACTTTCTTCATTTTAATCAAAGCCTAGTATAGGAACTCAACACCAACAATGTACTAGTTACCATATCAAATTATAATTCAATTGCTTAATCATAGTAACATATACAATATTAATGTCATTACATAAACTTAATCAGCTTACCATTTAATTCAAACTATAGATAATATTAATAGAAATTATGTAAGGAATCAAAGTCTAAGAATTTCATCATTTTGAAAGAATCAAAGCCTAATACTTTCTTCATTTTAATTTGTCAGAGAGGATTAGAAATGTGTAATCTAGGTGTTAACACAATCCCTCTCCCCTAATGTTGTAAAGGGTGCTAGCTCAATGGAAGAGCACGTGCATTACAAGCAGGACAATGGTGGTTCGATTCCTCCGTGCCCTAACATAAATTAATAGATGATATAAAATATTAATGATAATATAAATATTGTAAGATATCTATATTTTCAATATAAATATGCACTTTTCAATTAAACACATTGTTCAAATACTTCATAAATAAATAATGAACACTTGCAATAATTAGTTGAGTTGGTTTTCCCCCTTCCTCTTATATATGAAAGAAAACAAATTTTACTGCACTAATGCTATTCTAGTTCATAATTGATTTTGATTGTTAAAATAATTAATATTAAAAAATAAGGGAGGATTTACTAACATCAGTATCATTAAATAAATTTATAGGTAAGAAATTTCTCACGTCAATCTATTATTCATAAAGTAAACATTCATCAACTTAGTTTTTAATACACTACCACTACAAACAACAACAACAATAAATTATGTTGCTATTTTAATTCATAATTTATTTTAATCATTACAAGGGTAAAATTTAGACTTTAAAGTCATAATTTTTTTGTTTTGTTTTGATTATAAGTGGTGCCAACTTCCAAAAATAAACAGCATACTCAACAAAGACAAAAATAATTACTATGACAATGTTTATAATTGTTGTAGTAACAAATACAATGTTGGTATTATGTCATAAAATAATTTAATCAACTTAACATTTAATACAAACTATAAATAATATTAATAGAAATTATGTAAGGATTCAAAGGCTATGACTTTCCTCATTTTGAAAGGAGTCAATCTAGCGGAAGTTCTAAATTCTAGATCTAACCCATCTAGTTCTAATTGAGATCTAATATTTCCTCCGGTTCTAATTGAGATGTAATATTTTCTTTTGAATGGTTGAATACTAAAGTTTTACTTGAAATAAATAAAAAAAATATTAATTGAGAAAATAGCTCATTGGATTAATTCTTCCAAATTTAATGGAATAGTTCTTTGAGTTTATTTTTCTAGATTTAATAGAATATGTATTTAGAGATTTACAAAAAAAACTCAATGTGGATGAAATCCTTGTAATAGAATATTTCCAAATTTAATGAAATATGTGTTTCTTGGCCTTGGTCCCCTTGTCCGTCCATATCTACCTGTATCTTCTTTATGTGTAGCTATTGATACAAGACATACCGATTTTGCTAATGCTATCATTGGCGGTTTTACCGCTCCCTTGCATAATGGTCCCGCCTTCGGTACCATTTTCCCTAAATACAGTGTAAGCTTAGATGATCCCCATATCTATGACTTATTAAAAGCTTACATCCTTCCTCAAGGTTTCAGAATGATGAATGGTTCTTGTATTATATAGCTTAAGAGCTTGGTCTGTGTCAGATTTGGCAATGAAACTCTTCCTCCACTCCAGAAACGTGTCCATCAAAGTTCACACCTGCTCAGCGTGGTGGAACAAGACAGATCTAAACAAGCTCATCCAGTCACTGTCGACTGGACCACAATAAAATATCCCCAGCAATGGGAAATCAAGTATAATGAGCTTAGAAACATAGAGGCTTCCCAGAAAGCTTTAACTACAAAGCCTTTACAATTTGACAAATGAACCAATTCATTCAGATATACTGAACCTGACCTTGCCCCTGCAAATATCTTCTCTCCTTTCTTCAGATCTTCTTCTGTTTCCAATAATAATAGGATTTCTCAGGATAATCCTTCTTCCTATGAAACTTCTTTCACTGGTCTTTCTGAGTATGAACATCGCGGACAACACAAAGACTGTCCTGCCTGCAGAAAGACAATACAAAAACTACAGCATTATCAGCAAAATCCTCGCCTAGGTATGTTTTCACTACCTAGAGAAAAAAGTGCTATGGAAACCACAAACAGTTAAGGAAACATGTCTTACTATCTAGGTAGGAACCTGCCAGATACTCCTTTTAGACAGTTCTCGTCTGATGGGAAGATAAAGAAAGAATATCTCCCACACAGATCTTCCGGAGGAGATGAATCTGTGTCCGATGAAATTAAGTTAGCAAATTGGGGGAATTTCGAGCATCAAATGACTGCAAAAAATCTAGATGAAATAGCTCTAGATTTACTTAAAATAAGAAGCACTTTGACTGAAAAAAAAGAGCAAATCTCTGCTGTAGAAGCCAAGCTAGGTCTGATAGATCACTTACTGTCAGACACTGAAGAAATAAAGACTGTTGTTAGCAAAGCAGCAGAAAAGACTGACTTAAGACTGCAAAGAATTGAAGACCTCTTATTGCAGAATGAAAAGTTAAAGAAAAGAGTTCCAGAAGTTAGTCCTATGGCATTATCCTTGGCCATACAAGGATTTGGAAAAAAGAAGCCCCATACTCCTCAACTCGAGCGGAGCTTATCATTTGGGATGTTTAACATTCCCGAAAGAGATGAGACCAAACCATATTTTAATTTTGGTCGTGATGAAGCCGAATATGAAGATTTAAAAGACTGGGTAGGATTTATGAAAACTTTGAAGCCTGCACTTGAACCCAAGCATCTGAATTTGCTGTCCATGGGACATATGGTCAAGTCTGAGTCACAAACTGATATTGCTATGCCTTCTTCCTCTTCAGCCTCAGTTGCCCCTAATATTAACACTAATATAGGTGTTACATATATGAATCATCTCATTGTTCAAATGCCTGAACACCTTGTCCTTAACATTGGATTCCAAAGTCTGGAAGAAATTAAATCAGCCCTACAATTACTCCAGAATTGGACTATTGCCCAAAGAACTAAAGATGCTTCCCTCACAGGACATTATTTGGCCAATCTTATTGTAGACGGATTGTCTGGCTTAGCTGCAGAATGGTGGAGTCACCTTCCTGAAGGCGCCAAAAGGGTGATGCTTGCTATTGATGATGAAGACCAGCAAGTGCTAAAATCACTCACCAAGCAATTCTATGGTGAGGATCGTGGAGATGAAACTGAGCATTATGATTCACAGTTCATGACTGCAAGGTTGTGTAATCTATCCAAAGAAGAGGAATACTTTTGCTATATGCAGAAGTTGCTTATTTTAGCCGGCAAAGCAAATGACCCAGCCTACCTTACACATTACCTGCGAAATTTTCCAGGTCATGTACCAGATGCTGTAGAAAAGTTCCTAAAAGATAGACAGCTTACTTATCAGTCTCTTTCTATAGCTCAACTTCATCAGTACATCTTAGAAACTTGGCAAGAGCATTGTCTTGCTAAAGGAGTTGAAAAAGACTTTAAGCGACACCAAGATATGTTTACACCTTCTTTCTGTAAGAATGTCGCAAATTTACCAGATTGGGGTTGTGGTGATCACAACCGTGGACATTTACAGTCTTCCTGTAAGTGTCATTCTAAGAAAAAGAAGAAAGGGTTTTATTCTAGCGAACAGAGATATCATTATCCTGATAAACCCTTGCAGTATTCCAGAAAGCATAAATCCAGATTCCAGAAGCCTTTCTCCAAGAAGATAAAGCCTAAACGGTTTCTTAAACGCCGCTCTTCTCTAACAAGTGTCCTAAGAAAAATTCCAAACCTAAGCTTGCTGCTTTCTGTGATAATCTGGATCCTCGATGGTGGGATAGACCAGAAGATGATGAATCACCATTCGGCGAAGTTGTATAACTTCCTTCTGATGACTCTGATTCTTCCAGCGAATCAGACTCTGAGTTTCAGCCTGCTCTTAACAAATTTGCTCCCTCTTCTTGATCCGACTCTGATTCTGAATCTGAAGCAAATTTGGGGGGGTACACTATACCTAATGAGGTTGTTCACTCCATGCTGTCAATTCATTTATCCATGTTATACCATCTAAAATTGGAAAATTGAACTAAAAATTTGGGGATTAAATGTGAATTTCAGTATTATAAATTTGATTTTTTTAATACTAGAAAATTGTATATTAATATTATTATTGATTTTTTTAATACCAGAAAATTGTACATTAATATTATTATTTATTGAAATTTGAATTAATTATGAATTTTTAGAAAAAATTTAGTACTGTAAGTTTAACCTTTGTTTTGGTTATTTTTCTCTGTCCTATTTTTTTATGCAAAACCTTTAAACTTTCTTTCTCTTACTGTTCTGGTTTGTAGTTGCATTTCAGTGCTTCTCATTTCTGGTAACATAAAATCTAATTACTTTCAAATTTAGATTTAACCAAATAAAAGATTCCTGCCAAAATAAACTACTCTAACATATATATATATAATAAATTTAAAAATAAGAAAACATAAAATAAATTTAAAATAAAATAAATTTAAAAATAAAAAAACACAATTAATATAGTTATGACATTAATTGTATACAGATAATGTCACGTCAAGTTTTGCAATATGAAAAACTTTGTATGGTAAAGAATTTCGGTCTCTGTTTAAAGAATTTTGAGCTTAAATGGATGTGAAAATCGTAGAACAAATATAAAAAGTTTAATGTGTAGAAGCACAACAACCGTATGTGAATTCCATTAGATTAGTAATTTTAATGTTATTAATCTGGTTTAATTTTTTTTATTGTACACATATCTATTCAGCACATGCTTTTAACCCAGAATGGTTCTTCAAAGATTTGAAAGTTCTGGTTAAAGCCTACCCTTAACACCTTGAAAACTTGAAGCCCGTCAATGAACTTTTCTTAAAAGAATCCTAAATAAAATACACTTATTTCCCATCCGACCCATTCCAATCGGCCACAATTAGAACACAGCTAGAATCAGAACACAGCCTTCCAAGTTACAACTAACTTTTATAACAATGCCACAATCAGAACATAGCTACCCATTTCTTTTCCATCCTACCCATTCCAATCGGCCACAATCAGAACACAGCTACAATCAGAACAAAGCTTTCTAAGTTACAACCTACTCTTATAAGTGAAACAACATTTTCCCACAAATGTTATAAATGTGAATCATTATGCAATGATGGATTTTCCGAGTGAGGCCTAGAAGCAGTCATAGACCAAAGAGAGCGAACAAAATCCTCGTTAAGCTATGTATTTCTTTTCAATCCTACCCATTCCAATAGGCCACAACCACAACATTTAAAACGAACAAACTCATTAGAGCACAAATTCATCATTAAAAGAGAGGTTTAATATATGCAGAAGCATACAAGCTTTATATTAATGCTAGTATCATTTATCTCTATGTTGTTCTTGAAAATGGTATGCTAGCCAACAACAAACGCATGACCTTCGTGGTGCAGTAAAATAATGGCATGAACAAGAAGGTGAGTTCTAATTTGGTCATGAAATTGGCATTCTAGGACACGATGAAGAGGTCATGCGTTTCGTACTAGTAATTCTGTTACCGTTAAATTTAAACCATCGCTTATTTATTTTAAAAGAACATTAAAAAATAAATTTACCCATCTATTTTTAAATAGAAAAATTAAATAATATTGTTAAATTTTTTTTATCAATCTAAAATTTAAATAATCAAAACAGAATTTGTTATTTTGTTGAAAAAATTCAGATAATCAAAACACAATTTGTTATTTTGTTGTTAAAGATTTGAACTACGCTAAAGACACTGAAAACATACAATAATAATGTCCATCTTTTGATATGATAATGTCATTTCTTATTAAAAGATGTAGACTACCCATTTTCCTAGATGGTAAGTCTCTAATTTGTTCTAAAATATTTAAAAGGTAAAAACTTTAGCAATGAAAAAAACCAATTTAAATACTTGTGCATTTAAAATTCGTTTCCATTTGATCTTCCTAAGCCGTTAAATCCTTCCTAATAAAATTTAAATTAAATTATAATTGTGATTAGCCAAGTTTAACTAAATGCGTATTGCCAAATTCCAAATCCATAAACGTAATTGGAAATATACAATATTTAAAGCTTTCCTATAGCATTTTAGAAAAACCATAAAAACCTTTTTAAGAAAAGCCATGATTTTTTTTATTAACTAAATTAAAAGGCTTTATTAACATTGATTGTTTTTATTAACAAGTTACAACTTCCATTTATCAAACATACTTTATAATTTTTTATTTTATTTTTTAAATAACTTACATTGATAAGTTTGAGGGTTGTTTGGAAGAAGCATGAATTTGGTTGATATAGTGATCCTTCTTCTTGTTTATACTAGTTATATTATTCTTATGACAGGAACTTAAATTGTCAAGGATTTTTTCACTATTATGGATATGCCTGCTAATTATCAAGGATTATTTCACAATTATTATCTGAACGCATTTCCAGTAATTGCAATAGGACCTGGCTTGTTGATCCCTTGGCCCTTCGAGCAATACGAACATATATTAGTAATTGTTGCTCTGTTAATCCATAATGAAAACACAATTTTTGTTGCTCTTATAGCTGGATACAATATTGAGATATTTTCCTGGAAGACGACCGATTTATAGAATCATTTCTGTATTTGGATCTATATGCCTACTAAAACCAACAAAACAAGGGTTATGATAATCATATCCCAAAATACCACTTACAATAAACAAGAACAACTTAAAGAAAGTGACTTCATATAAATATATCGAGCTGGGTGTTCATCATAATCTTAATTAGAACAACAACATTGAGAACGTGACTAATGGAGTATGCAAAACATATTATGTACTTAAAAAATGTTGAAATGCAAAGACCACTTAAAAAATGTTGAAAATGCAAAGACCACTTTAGTGCATCATCTCTAAATTTTAGAGAATGATAGGGAAAATAAAAAGCTAATTTATAACATATAATCTCAAACTTAAAGCAAACACTCCCTATCATATCCTCTTTATAGAAGTCAATCTCTCTCATTGAGAAAAGGGCTATGGCTAGATACCTAACGTACACAAACACGATAAACAACCCGGGAGACAAAATGATTGCTAAAATTTATCCATACTCTAGTAAAATTTACCCACTTAAGTAAGGTTGACATAATGATGCCAAGTCTTGGCTAAACCATTGGGTGATCGAGGAAGAGGTCACTCTCCAAAATATCAATAATATTAAAAAAGTTATTATATCTAAATTTGAGGAAAAGATCTAGTGCCATAAAGACTTATAAGATAAGATAAAATTAAGATATTATAAGCAGGTGACTAACCCTAATGTAGAATATCAAAAGCATCTCTTTATTTTAACTACCTTAAATAAGAAACTCAACATTGCTAAAATAAGAGAAAACTCATATGAGCTCCTTAGTGGAACACTACACTAGACAATTCCTAAAATGTCATGAGATAAAAAAAATATACCATCTCTGTGACACAAAAACGGTTAGAGATGAAAATAACCTTCTCATAAAATGTCCTGCATACAAGCACTTTACAACACAATTTCAAAACATTTATTATTATAAGTCATAACTTTTGAACTCAACAAAACTATGATGATTCAGGAAATCTTTTCTTAAAGATTTATAGATATAAAAATAAAATTATAAAAAACCTTTTTTTTTATGATATGATAGAACGAAGTTAATCTAAATGAACATTAACTTTTATATTTAGAAAAATTAACTTAATCAAAATTAACTAAAAATATTATTAAAATATTATTTATATTATTTTTAAAACAATATATATACCTAATGGTAGCCTTTAGGAAATAAGAACGGGAAATCCCAAAGGTCCTCTGCTAGTCAGATTTATAGGTAGTTAGGAAGGATATGAGCATCCCTCCCTTATGGTTGTAAAGGCTCTAGGTCTCCCTCTCGAATTAAGTAGGAGGTTATAATGTTACAGGCCCTGGGCTTATGCCTCCAGCTTAATTGCTATACCTCTTCCTATAAAATGAGACTTGGATTGGCCTATGTAATCCTATCTAGATCCTTCTTAAGAAATCCCAATGGTACAGGACAACCACAGTGTATTTGGATGGTTCGTTTTGTATGTGGCCTAATGGTTTACCTAACAACCTCTCTAACTAGCAGATGTTGGATCCTAGGGGCTCCTTGAAGACATCTAATTTCCTCTATAGCATTAAGTAGTTACTTCGCTAGTATGTTTCATGGGGAGCCTATGTCACCCTATCAATTTCCTAGTAAATCCTAATTGTACCGGATAGCCACAATAGAGATGATGATGGCTAGGTTCTTTATCTTTATTCCCTAACGGTTTACCAGACAACATCTATGACCTAGCATATGTGATGGTGGATCCTAGTGTCCTCCCTTGCTGACATCCAGTTCCCTCTCTAGCATGAGGTAGAAGTTGAGTTGATAGGTTTAATGGGGAGTTTCTCCTATGTGACCCTACGTAGATCCATAAAGGGACCCAATGCCCTTCCAGTACCAGTACCATATGATTGCAGTTACCCAATTCCATTCTAGATGATGGAGATCCACAAAGGGACCCATTTCCCTTCTTGTACAAGTACCATATGCATGTCACCCTATGTCCCTTAGTGTACTGTACAACACAATATCATGACCCAATTCCCTTATAGTACCATAAGGAGTTAAGGATCATCAACATATCTTCAATAAGAAGTTAAGGATAAGGATTTAAGAAGATCATAAGAAGTTAAGGACACAGTTAAGGATCATCTACATATCTTCAATACGAAGTTAAGGAAGAAGTTAAGGGTCATCCTTAAGTTGGATAATTTGGTGAAGAAGTTAAGGGTCATCCTTAAGTTGGATAATTTGGTACTGAATCAGATGCTTCGAAATTATATATATAAGATATATATATCCCTCCACTTATCTATAACATATATCTATAATATAAAAATAAACAAGATTAATGAGCACCAGAGCTGCATATTCCCTGCCATATCACATGATAGAGATTAACGTTTTGTGATTGTGTTTAAGTGAATTTGAGTACGTAATGTTGGTTGGGTAGGTGCATACATAATGTGCTTGAAACATATTATAGTGGAACTTGGGATTATTTCATATTGAACATGAAACCACCATGTGGTAATAAATTCATGTTCTTGTTGTTGCTGAATTTTACATGGGAAAACTCAAATCATATTGTGTGGACTTTGAAATTGCACTTATAGGCTTTCTTTATTATGAAAATGAAAATATTGTAAATAATTGGTTATATAAATATCAATGAATAATTGCTATATAAATATAAGATAAGAAAACATAAAATAGTGTGATTTGAATTTAAATATTTTAGTGGGAAAATACTTTGGCTTGTCCTTAAAACTAGTGCTTGTTATCATCCACTTCACATGAGAAACACATGTACAATTCAAGTTTAAAATTCAAATATTACAATTTAACCAACAATATTTATGAATCTAAAATTTAGATTATTAAACCTTTTTTTAACAACCAAATATTATTATAAAATATATATTATGAGAATTTTGTAAACTAAGAATTTTGTAACTGAGTGGGAATTGTTAGCAATATTGTACTTGAACTCCTTTGAGGTTTCTCAAATGCACTTGGGGGCTAAGTACTTTTCTTATTGTGATGAATCACATACACAAATACAATTAATGAAACTATTCTTATTTTTATGTTATTCTTCTAGCCAATGGTACAATACAATGGTCAAATATAGTCATGAAAACAAGTTCAAAAAAGGTTAGGAAAAGCAAAAGAGAAGATGACGGGATTCTGAAGCATCGACCTATGTTCCTATCCATGCTGCTGCTTTACTTTATTAAGATCGCAATGCTTTGTGAATATGTCATTGTAAACATTAAACAAGAGAACCACATATGAACTATCCTCAATACAAGCTTAGTTTCCTCTACTTTCTTTCTTAGGTATGTTTTCTCAGTATGTTGCCTCTACGTGTATCTTGCACCATTATGGCTGCTTTGTCTAGAAACCTAATACAAAAGATAAGTAAAGAATATGATTAATAATGATAATTAATATAGATCCACTTTTCTATTTAGCATTTTCCTTGAGACCATATAACTTCTTTAGCCCAAAAGGAATTTATCTAGCATTTTTCTAGAAATCTTGTGAAAAAACAAGGTCATTAATTAAGTAAATCTCTTACTGAAAATTAGCTATGTACACTAAGCCATCCAATGGACCAACAGGAAAGTCAACGATTGACTTCGCTGTTGATCCATTGGATTGCTTGGACGTACATGTTTTTTAAGCTTAAGTGTACGGCAATAACCTCTGACCTAATTTTATGAGCTCAACATCCTTCTCGTAGAGCATGCTTTTATCTGAAGACATAGTGATATTTCTTTTCCTTATGGCAACCACTATAAGCGATACTAGTGATGGGGCTGCCTCCAGGAACCTTCTATCTCTAGAATGGAGTTCCACACAAAAATAAAACATAGAAAATAACCATGGCCACTGTGACTATGCCGAAACCGAAGCCCCAACTTACGTGCTCTTGGACATAGGGAACAACTGTGACTGCTAAGAGAAACCCAACGGAGAGCCATAAAAACCCAAGCATTGTTGACAAAACGTAGACATAATGACATGTGTCGTCATTAAGGCGTCCTCACCCTAAGAGTTGGATATAGGTTTCGTTAAATGTTCTACTTATCATAAATGAGTCTAGTATCAAAGAAAAAATAAGAACCTTCTTTACTCAATGCTTGTACAACTCTTTTGAGTTATTTATAATTTTTTTTAAATATTAAAAATATTTTTAAAACTAAATTTAAATGTAAAATTTAAATAATTCTATAAAAACATTAATAAAATCACAATTTAATTAAATTAGCATCAACCTCTTATAACACTATTATAGTGTGTATATATAACCAAGTGAGTTTGCATCAACTTCCTCTAACACTGTTAGTGTGTATATGTCACAACTTAGTGTCTTTAATAGATCGAAAAATTTCCATCCTTAATGTATGTTAAATTTAATTTCAGGTGTCTTATATATTATAATTAATGCATTTGAAATATTTATGCGTTTCGCCGCATTAGATTTTTCATGTCTTGTATATTATTATAGTTAATGTATATGAAATCTGCATGAATCTAATGGTATACAATGATAATTTGTGTAGAAAGAGCCAATGGAAATATGAATATCATATTGTTGTTATAGATGGTGACAAAAAATTAAATCAGTCATTGCAGCCGATGTAACATTTTTCCAAGTGGTGGAGCGGAGCGTTTTGTGACGAACTGGTATAAATATTTTTATAAATGATTGAAAGTTTGATTTGATTTTTTTCAGTTATTGTTTGATTTATTTATTCCTTTTTATTTAATAATATCAAGATATATAATTAAGATTAAAAATAATATTTAAATAAAATGTTATATATGGATATAAAGGTTTCTTATATTATTTACAAACAAATAATGTTATTTCAAATTTTTCAATATAAAAAGAATCGTTGTATCTTATTAAATTTTGATATCTTCTACCGAGATAAATTTGAAGTTAAAATGGATGTGAGAGTCCAAGACAAAGACAAAATACAAAATACAGAAACTATAATATTGAATTAATCATGGCAACCATCGATCATTATCAACATTCAGTGAATACGATCATTATCAACATTCAGTTAGTATCATAATAAATAAGTGAAATTAGCAGCAAATCTGCTTATACCTGCCTTAAGAAATGATTTAATCTAATAATTTAAAAATATTTTAATTTAATACTTTTACATAACTAAGTTTAATTTAATAATTTAAAAATATTATAATATAAATTATTTCTAACCCAAATTTAATCTCATAATTTAGAAATGTTTCGATTTAATAGTTATATATAGACCAAAGTTAAAATTAAAGTTTGACATAAAAATAATTGGATAATAAATAAGAAATCATAAAAAAATGTCATTGTCGTTTAGAATAATCAAAATTATATAAAGATTTTATAAAATTTGCATTTTTTTACTAACAAAATTTTACCAAAATAAATTATAATTTTTTCTATTAACAATAAGAAGACTAAATAAATTATTCAACTTTGGTAAATATCTAATTTAATGTCAACTAATTAAAATATTAATTATCATATTTATTTGAATAAAACAATAAATATTTTTTTAGAAATACAAACAAAAAACAATCTTTAGTTTCATTAATATGTTAGTTTATGAAATATAGAAAAAAACATAATTGAATATCAAAATAAATATTTGAAAATTTTAGTTTGAATTTTTTATTAATAAATTTATATAAAAAATATTATAATATGTTAAAGTTTTTATAAATATTTAAAAAAATATTATATCTAAATAAAATTTTTATATAGTGATATAACTATATCCATTCATTGTGATTTGATTGTCATATCTATCAATATTAGTCATTATGACTATTTTAATAAACAAGACACTTTACATTATTAGATTTTATTTCTAAACTTTTATAAATGAATAAATTATAATATATTAATGTCTATATATATTTAAAAAAAGTTTATTATATTTAAATAAAAGTTGTATATAGTGATATAGTTATAGTTAATCATTATGATGTGATTGTCATATCTATTAACATTAGTCATTATTATTATTTTAATAAACAAGACACTTGACATTGTTATATATTTTTAATTTTTTTATATTTTTTTATATTTTTTATATCTAATAATTTCATTATTATTATTATTTTAATAAACAAGACACTTGACATTGTTATATATTTTTAAGTTTATTATATTTCAAAATATTTTTTATATTAAACAATTTCATTTACAGGCTAACAGAAATTATTCAAATCATTAAAATGAACCAATCATAAAATAAAAAAGTAGAGTTTAAAAAATACAAAAAATATAATTTTATTTTTAAAATATTAATTTAATATATGAATTTTATAAAAGTTATGTAAAACTTTGAAAAAATATATAAATTAATTAAAATCAAAGATTGTTTGATTAAACTATAACAAAAAAATTGAAAATTTACCTTTTATTTTCAAGCACTAATAAAAAAAATCAAACATCTATAACATTCACTAAGAGGACATATCACATTCACGGTTTCCTTATATTTTATATGGCTACATAGATATCGGAGAATGTAGACTCCAAATATTTGAAAACCCAAGAACGGTTACAGAGGATGACTTGTTTAAAAAAATATCCGATTGTAGATTCAAAATATTTGAAAACACAAGAACGATCACAAAGGATGAAACTTGTTTAAAAAAATACTGTATATTCATAACAATTTTCCACTAAGTTACAAGTTTCATGTTGCGTTCAAACCCATCTCTGTATTCACTAACTTGGAATTGGAATGTTGTTGATCTAGTGGTATACTTGGATTGCAATGATCTTTGACACTTAACACATGTTTTTTTATCCAAAATGCTCCGTAAAACCTTAAAGTTTTCCCAGGTTTTCAAACTCAAAATACCCCTAAAAAACTGGAAAGGTTTCAGAGGGTTTTAAACTCAAAATGCTCCCAAAAAATATGAAAGGTTTCGCATGGTTTAAAGTACAAGTATGACTTCGAATTCTACAAAACAAAAAATTCATTAAAATAGTTTGAATTCTAGGATACGTGAAACATTAGTGCTTAAAGTTTCAAAAATATATCTACAAAGTTAACATTAAAAAATATAATAAAAATAGAGATCTTTGATTTTTTAACTGCGGAACTAGCAAAATGTGTAAATAAAAATTAAACAATGTATCAAAAATCGAAATCTTTGTTCCTTAATTGCCAAATTCTATTAAAAAATCGAAATCTTTGTTTGTTAATGACCAAATTCTATTCAAAACAACTGCAAAATGTTTAAATTAAGAACAAACCTTTAAAAGTAGTTTTAAAGGTTTGTTTTTTAATGGCCAAATTCTATTCAAAACAACTGCAAAATGTTTAAATTAAGAACAAACCTTTAAAAGTGGTTTTATATACCATGACCAATAGATAGTGGACATTTTAACCGTGTATGAGTATAAGTGCACATTTTACCACTATTTTTAGTTGAATCAATCAAATTCGTATTTTATTTTCAAGTCATTTTTCTTATTTGTTTCATTCAAATAAGAAATGGAGAGCTCTCTCACCTGTTATCGAAATAAAGAATTTTTATGAATTAATTCTCCAGAAACAAAGAAGAATTCCCAAGAATTTGGTAATCTACACAGCTCAGAACACTTAATGAAAATCTAGTTAAAATACATTTATTTCCAATCCTACCCATTCCAATCTGTCATAACCACAACACAAGTGCCACTCTATAACCAACCATTACAATTTTCTCATAAGTTGTAACTTTAGGTGTCATTAAGATAACATTATTCCCCAGACAAGTGAATTGGTTGGAACGGTCTTCGAATCGTTCAAAATTTGAACTAAACTATGGTCTCCTCTGCATTTTAGAAAGCTAATTCTTCAAACACATTATTGCATAAATCCATCAATGAAAGAGATATATGATCTCGACATAACCATTGCAGCTTTATATAAATCAGAGTATCAGCTAGCTCCATGGTGTTCATGAAAATGGTATGCCGAGCAACACCAAACGCATGTATGGTGCAGTAAAATCATGCATCACTACCGATAAATGTAAATAAAGAATGTTGTTAAATTCTTCCATTAATTTAATATGACATTAGGTTTAATTCGGATTCTGTTAATTATTGTAGTTGGGAGTGTTTTTTTGTTAATCACATTGGAAGACTTGAATTTAGATGAAAAATTTTGGAATAAAATTTGGTTATATAATCACACAGAATTGAAAAATAAATATTTTGATTTATTTGGGAAAAGATTATGTTAAAGGTTCTTGTAAAGTTTTTATGAAAAGTGACAGTCAAGTATGATTGTAATTGAATATTTTATTTATTTAAATAATAAAATGAAGAGACACCTATTTAACGAAGAGAGTTGAAGAGTGTTCAATGACCCACTTCAAGATGTTGCACCAAGCAAAATCCCTAAAATTGTTGTCATGTTCTCCAAGAAGAAGAATTGAGCAGGTGGCTCATTTAATTACAAAACTAACCCAAATACCTAGGAAATCTTATAAATACCATCCAATTGAGCAGTAGGCTCATTACATTCTATTCCAAGTGATTAGAACCTTGTGAATTGTTGCAAATTGAAAATTTAGGCACATAAGAAGAATTCGATGAGGGGTTAGCTAAAGTGAAATTGCTCAGAGTTAAGTCTACTAGTGAGTTGCTAAGTTGTAGAGATTTCTGTGTGGTCTATTATAGAGCCTCTTTGTCGTGGTGGTTTGGTGAACAGGATTGGGGTCCTAAAGCAAGTGAATCTTTGTTGCTTTTAGGAGACGGTTGGGAGGGACGGACTTCTTTGGGTGTTGGTCCACCTTCTACAATTATTTAGGTTGTAAGATATTTTGTTTATTAGCTGTAAATTTCTTCTATACATTAGAGGAAATTTCAAGTCAAAATTGGCCTTTTAACTTTAAGTCAAATTCCAAAATGGGCCTTTTTGAATTTTTCTACAATTATTAAGGTTGTAAGATATTTTGTTTATTAGCTATGAATTTCTTCTATACATTAGAGGAAATTTCAACTCAAAATGGACCTTTTAACTTTAAGTCAAATTCCAAAATGGGCATTTTTTAATTTATTGTTAACCAATGAAATTGCTTTAAATTTGAAATACCGTATAGGTCTTAAACACCTTTTTAATAAAAATTTGGGGATAGGTATCATAAAAAAACTATCTTTTTTCATCATCAAGTTTTTTCAGGTATTTCTTGTTTTTGGGATAGAGGGTGCGCCAAAAGTATGCGGAGTGGGTACTCGTTGGATGCGGAATTTTAATTCCGCATCCAACAAGCTCTCCCGATCGAAATTTGAGTGAAAAAACGGGGAGATATGTCGAAAATACAAACAAAAAAGTAGTTTTTTTTTCTTTTCTTCCTCTAAAATTAATAAATATTATTTTATTATTTTAACTATTATTTAATTAATTTTTTTAGGGGGCCCATTTTGAGTTCAAATTTCCTCTAATGACGCTTTCCGAAAGTTTAATGAATAAGAACATATTTTTTTGGTATTAGAATGAGTTAGCTAGATTTTATTTATGTATAAAATATTATAAAGAATGCTACAATTTTCTTTTCATAAAGTCAAATGGAAAATAATAGATTATATTAGTATTCTCTCTTCATGATCACACATAACATTACAATCAATTTTTGGAGTTACGATACTATTTTCTTGAAATTCATCTTCTTTTATACTCATAGATTACTGTAATCATTGTTATGTAAACTTGGAATCGATTCATCTATTTTCTACTTTACATTAATTCTCTAACAAGTTTATATTTTTGAGTTTCCAACCAAGGTTCGAAACCTCCAAACAATTAAAATCTCTTATAGATTATTATTTAATATCTCATTTCATGAATTTATAAGGTGCTCTGTCCATTAATGATATTTAAGGACACAGGTATAATCATATGATCTTATGATTACAAGCTTATAATAAAACCCTTGTGTACTCGAAGGAACATCAGTGTTCCCAACCGAGAGGCTCCGTTAAGTCAAGACCACATTTATAATATTACAAACTACATGATAAATATTTTTAAAACTTAAAACCTCTAGACCTGTATGGAAACGAACTTAACTAAATCTGCTTAGTCAAAATTTTGAGAGAGTTAGGGTAACTATTATAAATAACCCCTTTCAATAATTGTCATTTTCCTGAATTTAATATTAGTATAATGCTATAGTTTTAGACATATTTCTTTAAGTGTTAGGTCGTAGGTTCAAAACCATAAGGGTCTTTATGCATTTAAGGGTTTCCAACAAGTCTAAACAAAAAGTAAAACAATAAACTTATCAAAGTTATAATCTACGCATTCTATAAATACATAGAATCCTTACGACTCTTTTTGAAAGAAATATAATTTTATAGCAGTTGACAAGAATTCCCCAGCTCAAAATTTAACAAAATTAAATTAAATAACGCAGAGTTTAATATTTTATAAACTCATTTCCAACCCTAAGAGGTCAAAGGGTCAAAACCTGTTATTTTTCCTCATAACCTGTTAAAAACCAAGAGCATCGATATTCCTTTACAATCAACGCAAAACAACCTTATGGATTTATCCGTTATCCAACTAATGAAATTGTTAATTTTATCTAAAACAAATTAAGCATTTTACCTAACGAATTCAAGATTACAATGGCCTCACGAATTAATTTTCATGATTTACAAATACAGTGAAACCCTCATGGGAAAATATATACAAGAAAGGAATCACAAGAAATAAACAAAATTTATAAATGACATAGCTAAAGTAAAGGGTAGTTTTCACTTCATAGTCAAAATGTAGGAATTTACAAAATTATAAAACCCAGTGAAACTGGTTCCTTCAAAACTTAACATTATGTCTACAAACTCTGTAAGAGTTTGAAATAAAAATAGGTTTAAACATTACATGACAATCCCCTTCAGAATCAACGATCGAAGGGAAAAATATTTTTAAAGACAACTAAAGAAAGCCTTAGGCCAAACCACCAAAGGGTTTATCATTTTCCAACAAAAAAAAGCACGGGAATGGGTTCCAATTGATAAAAATCACTAGTAGAAAATGAGAAATTAATGACTAAAAGAAATGACTAAAATCAGGCTATAAACGACTATTTTTGAGTCGGTGACTAATAGTAGCAAATTACCATTATCTTATAGCTAGTCGTATTTCACTAGTTATTAATAGCTTGACTTAGTAGTCATTGATTTAGTCATTAATAGACAATGCTTTAGTCATTGATAGTCAATGATTTAGTCATGGATTTAGTCATTGATTTAATCACTGAGTTAGTCATTGATTTAGTTGCTGATTTAGTCACCGATTGCAACCATTAATGACCAAATATACGACTAAATAAACTACTAGATGTTAACATATTAATGACTAAGCTAATTACAACCAAGATACAGGAAATTAGCTACTAATAGTCGTATATATGTGAATTTAGTCGTTTTTGTAGTCACAAATTTATGATAGGGCACGAAGGAATCGAACCACCAACCTCCTACCTATAATTAAGCAGGCACTCTACCATTGAGCTAGAACCCTTTACGAAGTTGTTATTGCTTGGCAATGATGATATTCAAACAAATTTATGATAGATATAAATCTACAAACTACATAATTATTACTGTTACAACTTACCACTAACTAGTATTTATGAAAGTAGTCATTTACGCAGTGGAGAATTGTAAATAAGAAGGAGCTGCATTGGATGATTTCGCATATCTCGACGTTTCAATCCCTACTCTGGGATCATCATCAAGAGACAACTGAAGCGTGAGGTAAAATACCAAGAATCCCATCAGTATTTATAGTTAGTGTGAAGCATAATACGTTCTAGGTTTTTAAGTCGGTTTTCAAATTTAAATTTTTTTAATTATTTTATTTTTAATTTTTAAATATCATTATTATGAAAATATTATAATAAGGTTTAAATATCTAAATTCAGGCGCTTTGGGAACTTCTCCAAAATCCCTTCAGACACATCATTAGCATCACTGATTTTAGGCATTTGCGTAGTGCATCTTTGCATTCTCTTATGCCTGGGGGGGCAGCATATTTTATAGACATTATCAGATAAGCATAAAATTTCAATAATCTGAGTAAAACTAGGCCACTGTCAAAGCAGATCGGGAGAAAAACAGACTCTTCTTGTACTATAATGAAATATGAAGCCAATTATGCAAACATGCTTGAATTTTTTTACGATTTAGACAGTTAAACTTAAACATGTCTGCAACACAAGATCAATTCATGCATGGCCATTAAAATGTAAAAGCAGATAGGAAAATTTAAAACTCGCATAAAAATGATGAATTCAAAATGTATCTCTCACTTGTATTCAGGATATAAAGTTGATTCAGGATATAAAGTTGCTAATCCCTTGAATCTTGTAGCATTTACAATTAAAATCACAGATTATAATAGGTCAACGACCATTCTATCAATTGTTACAAAGCATTTCTCTAGATTTCTACATGTCAGAAAATTATGACAAACAAGCAGACCATGTACTTCATCTTAATAGCAGTGCAAGTTTAAATTTTTCATAGTCAGCCACATTGACATTTTAGTTCAAAGGAATCCTACAACCACAATGCACTTTGTAACATATCCATTGCAAGATTGATATCCAATTTAGAATTTGGCATGATATTAGTCTTCTAAAGGAAAAAAAGCCAATAGAAGAATACTTACAAGGACAGGTGTTAAATCCTCGTTTAATAGAATAACAAATGTAGCCAATGCCAGGAATCTAAAAGCACATTCTAGGAAGGACAAAAATAGGTTTTCACTATCAAACCCCAGGAATGTATTGGAGCCTAGATTTAAACCTAATAATACCTACATCATTGAGTTTATGTTCCTGCTTAAGCACAAAAAATGTCTGGATTACAAACATTGCTCATAAATACAATCACTTTGTTCACCACCAATGAATTTTTCAAAATAGGTTTTAGCACACTATTGATCTGATTATGTTCTATTATAAAATTACACTACATAAACTGTCTTCAACTTTGAGCTATGAAGTTCAGGAACTTTCCAAGAATCATCTAGATTTCCTGATTCGAAGGGAGGAGGTGGGTCAATAGTATTCAGGATTCTAGGACAAGAACGAGTATTAATTCTCTTTTGTCAAATGGCAAGATCACTTTTTTCATACTTCTTTTCCCAGCACAAAAGTTCTGCTCTTTCTTCAATTTTCTCTTGTTCATGTTGGAGCTCCTCTTTTGATCTCTGCCAAGATTGGTAATATTGCTTCCAATTGATGGGAGGACCAGAGAGAATCCAATATCCACTTGGTCTCAGGAGTCTATCCACTTCTATCAAATACATACCATCTTGAAACAAATCAAGCTACACAAATCAATTTGAGAATCAAATCAGTAAATTCAAGGCTCTTCTATAGCTCCGATTTTTAGCTTTAACAAAAGCATTAATACTGTAAAAGTCCCTAGTACCATTTGCAGTCCAAGGTATCAAACACCATGAACATTGAGACATGTCAAAAGCCCTGGAAAGGTAAGGAAGCTGCTATATCCCCATTACACGAATCACAACAGGCACACCTCGCTCCAAAGCAAACTACACTTGGGCTTCATGTGAATCCCTTGGTGCAAATGACATGGTCAAAACATTTCTCTTCAAAATTTATGCACCCTAGCTTTCCACCTAAGCATTCCATAAGGATTTCAGATAAGGGCATATCCTCAAACTCCATAAATCATTGCAAAAACAAAATATAGGACTTATCACCAAACTTTTCCGCCTGTGCATATATATAGTTGTCATTAATAATCTTAACCAGCTCAGGGAGGTATTTCACAATTAATATTCACCATTATCCTTTGTAAACTTGCTAGAGAAGCTAAGTTTGTTCACCTACTATCTTTTTTCTCAAAGTCCATTCGTTTTAGCTCAAAACTTGAGGTAGACTTGATTTATATTCATAACTCACCTATTGACATAATTATGTCTACAATATTTAATATTTGTATTTTCGTTTTTTATTGTAGGATATTTATTATTTAAAATGTCAAAATCACAAGGAATAGGGAAGCTACCTTGAAATGGGAAGTTGAAGAAAGTCCCAACCCTTGGAAAGATGCAGATACAGTGTTGCTCATGGGTAGAAATCATTTAATTGGATTCCAAGATGACCTTGAGTGCCCAAATACATGTATAGAATGTTCGTCAATAAAGACTTCCATAAGGACCATGATGACTTGGAGGATTTTTGAAATATCAGAAAGCACATCCTTTACTTGATTGCCGCCAAACCAATAATATTACCATATAACAATCTTGTCAAATCGATATTCAGACACATTAATCTTGGAATGAGATCAGTCATTAGTGAAGGTAGGGTTTCCATAGCTTATTTACAACCCTATTCATTCAAAACAATGTTCAAGCTGAAGAAAATTCAAGTGCTATTGAACAAAACATTTCTGGATGATTGCAGAGCCAAGGAATTCAATCTAGTAAACAAATTTAAAGATTGGTGGACTGAATATAAGGCCTTGTTAGAAAAGAATAATTGGATGTATTCTACACAATACTTGAGATACCCATATCGGTTTATGAAAAACATGATTTTTATGTTATATGGCGAGGAGGGATCCTCTCATTTTAAAATAGAATGGAATCTATTGGTGCATCGTGTAGTAGACACGTGGCATGATTTCAATTGGGTGAGCATCTTGTCCGTCAATCTACTGTGCTTCACTAGGGCCATTAAAAAGGTATAAGGATACAAAAACCAAAGTTTTTACATGTTATATTACATATTAGATGCAGTTTGTTCCTATAATCCTTTTCCCAAAATGGGATGAGAGTGGAAACCTAGTTTTCTACCTATGCATCTATATTGTTGTGAATTGTGGTCCTCCAACTATAGGTTATATCTCTATAACAGAAATTAAAGCCTTGCAAAAATTAAAAGAGAAATGAAGGGTAACCATACCGGTCATGATAAATTCCAATAAGGCCTCTTTCATATATCACACCAAGTGTATTCTTTTTTGCAATGGTTGGGACAACATTCATAACCCAAACTTTGTTGGATGTAAGTGCTGTTGCAAAGCCACCAAGACCTACATTCATGTCCATAACATTGTGATATCTACTGTCCCCAATATATTTGTTCATTCTTTTGTATCCTTTCACGTGATTTCTCCACAATTGTGTATCAGCATTATATGTCTTAGCAGTAACACCTGATAATGAACCACTGAGAACTCTAGGATGAATAGCATTCAGGCACTTTGGGAACTTCTCCAAAATCCCTCCAAACACATAATTAGCATCACTGAATTTAGGCATTTGCGTAGTGCATCTTTGCATTCTCTTATGCCAAGGGGGTTAACAGATTTTATAGACATTATCAAATAAGCATAAAATTTCAATCATCTGAGTAAAACTAGTCCATCTAAGTAAAACTAGGCCACTGTCAAAGCAGATCAGGAGAAAAACAAACTCTTCTTGTACTGTAATGAAATATGAAGCCAATTATGCATACATACTTGAAATTTTTAAAGATTTAGACAGTTAAACTTAAACTTGTCTGTAGCACAAGATCAATTCATGCATGGCCATTAAAATGTAAAAGCAGATAGGAAAATTCAAAACTCATATAAAAATGATGAATTCAAAATGTATCTCTGACTTGTATTAAGGATATAAAGTTGATTCAGGATATAAAGTTGCTAATCCCTTGAATCTTGTATCATTTACAATTAAAATCACAAATTATAATAGGTCAACGGCGATTCTATCAATTGTTACAAAGCAGTTATCCATATTTCTACATGTCAGAAAATTATGACAAATGAACAGACCATGTACTTCAGCTTAATAGCAGTGCAAGTTTAAATTTTGCATAGTCAACCACATTGACATTTTAGTTCAAAGGAATCCTACAACCACAATGCACTTTGTAACATATCCATTGCAAGATTGATATCCAATTTAGAATTTGGCATGATATTAGTCTTCTAAAGGAAAAAAATCCAATAGAAGATACTTACAAGGACAGGTGTTAAATCCTCATTTAATAGAATAACAAATGTAGCCAATACCTGGAATCTAAAAGAACATTCTAGGAAGGACAAAAATAGGTTTTCACTGTCAAACCCCAGGAATGTATTGGAGCCTAGATTTAAACCTAAGAATACCTACAACACTAAGCTTATGTTTCCGCTTAAGCACAAAAAATGCCTGGATTACAAAATTGCTCATAAATACAATCACTTTGTTCACCACCAATGAATTTTTCAAAATAGATTTTAGCACACTATCGATCTGATTATGTTCTATTATAAAATTACACTACATAAACTGTCTTCAACTTTGAGCTATGAAGTTCAGGAACTTTCCAAGAATCATCTGGATTTCCTGATTCACAGGGAGGAGGTGGGTCAATAGTATTCAGGATTCTAGGACAAGAACGAGTATTAATTCTCTTTTGTCAAATGGAAAGATCACCTTTTTCATACTTCTTTTCCCAGCACAAAAGTTTTGCTATTTCTTCAATTTTCTCTTGTTCCTGTTGGAGCTCCTCTTTTGATCTCTGCCAAGATTGGTAATATTCCTTCCAATTGATGGGAGGACGAGAGAGAATCCAATATCCACTTGGTCCCAGGACTCTATCCACTTCTATCAAATACATACCATCTTGAAACAAATCAAGCTACACAAATCAATTTGAGAATCAAATCAGTAAATTCAAGGCTCTTCTATAGCTCAGAATTTTAGCTTTAACAAAAGCATTAATACTGTAAAAGTCCCCAGTACCATTTGCAGTCCAAGGTATCAAACACCATGAACATTGAGACATGTCAAAAGCCCTGGAAAGGTAAGGAAGCTGCTGTATCCCCATTACACCAATCACAGCAGGCACACTTCGCTCCAAAGCAAACTGCACTTGGGATTCATGTGAATCCCTTGGTGCAAATGACATGGTCAAAACATTTCTCTTCAAAATTTATGCACCCCAGCTTGCCACCTAAGCATGCCATAAGGATTTCAGATAAGGGCATATCCTCAAACTCCATAAATCATTGCAAAAACAAAATACAATACTTATCACCAAACTTTTCCGCCTGTGCATATATATAGTTGTCATTAATAATCTTAACTAGCTCAGGGAGGTATTTCACAATTAATATTCACCATTATCCTTTTTAAACTTGCTAGAGAAGCTAAGTTTGTTCACCTGCTATCTTATTTCTCAAATTCCATTCGTTTTAGCTCAAAACTTGAGGTAGACTTGATTTATGTTCATAACTCACCTATTGACATAATTATGTCTACAATATTTAATATTTGTATTTTCTTTTTTTATTGTAGGATATTTATTATTTAAAATGTCAAAATCACAAGGAATAGGGAAGCTACCTTGAAATGGGAAGTTGAAGAAAGTCCCAACCCTTGGAAAGATGCAGATACAATGTTGCTCATGGATACAAATCATTTAATTGGATTCCAAGATGACCTGGAGTGCCCAAATACATGTATAGAATGTTCGTCAATGAAGACTGCCATAAGGACCATGATGACTTGGAGGTTTTTTGAAATATCAGAAAGCACATCCTTTACTTGATTGCCGCCAAACCAATAATATTACCATATAACGATCTTGTCAAATCGATATTCAGACACATTAATCGTGGAATGAGATTAGTCATCAGTGAAGGTAGGGTTTCCATAGCTTATTTACAACCCTATTCATTCAAAACAATGTTCAAGCTGAAGAAAATTCAAGTGCTATTGAACAAAACATTTCTGGATGATTGCAGAGCCAAGGAATTCAATCTAGTAAAAAAAATTAAAGATTGGCGGACTAAATATAAGGCCTTGTTAGAAAAGAATAATTGGATGTATTCTACACAATACTTGAGATACCCATATCGGATTATGAAAACGATGATTTTTATGTTATATGGCGAGGAGGGATCCTCTTGTTTTAAAATAGAATGGAATCTATTGGTGCATTGTGTAGTAGACACATGGCATGATTTCAATTGGGTGAGCATCTTGTCTGTCAATCTACTATGCTTCACTAGGGCCATTAAAAAGGTATAAGGATACAAAAACCAGAGCTTTTACATGTTATATTACATATTAGATATATTTTGTTCCTATAATCCTTTTCCCAAAATGGTATTAGAGTGTAAACCTAGTCTTCTACCTATGCATGTATATTGTTGTGAATTGTGGTCCTCCAACTATAGGTTATATTTCTATAACAGAAATTAAAGCATTGAAAAAATTAAAAGAGAAATGAAGGGTAACCATACCAGTCATGATAAATTCCAATAAGGCCTCTTTCATATATCACACCAAGTGTATTGTTTTTTGGAATGGTTGGGACAACATTCATAACCCAAACTTTGTCGGATGTAAGTGCTGCTGCAAAGCCACCAAGACCTGCATTCATCTCCATAACATTGCGATATCTACTCTCCCCAATATATTTGTTCATTATTTTGTATCCTTTCACGTGCTTTCTCCACAACTGTGTATCAGCATTATATGTCTTAGCAGTAACCTCTGACAATGAACCACTGAGAATTCTAGGAGGAACAACATTCAGGCACTTTGGGAACTTCTCCAAAATCCCTCTAGACACATCATTAGCATCACTGACTTTAGGAATTTGCGTAGTGCATCTTTGCATTCTCTTATGCCTAGGGGGTCAGCAGATTTTTTAGACATTATCAGATAAGCATAAAATTTCAATCATATGAGTAAAACTAGGCCATCTAAGTAAAACTAGGCCACTGTCAAAGCAGATAGGGAGAAAAACAGACTCTTCCTGTACTGTAATGAAATATGAATCCAATTATGCAAACATGCTTGAAATTTTTTAAGATTTAGACAATTCAACTTAAACCTGTCTGTAGCACAAGATCAATTCATGCATGGCCATTAAAATGTAGAAGCAGATAGGAAAATTCAAAAATCACATAAAAATGATGAATTCAAAATGTATCTCTGACTTGTATTCAGGATAGAAAGTTGCTAATCCCTTAAATCTTTTAGCATTTACAATTAAAATCACAAATTATAATAGGTCAACGACCATTCTATCAATTGTTACAAAGCAGTTCTCCAAATTTCTACATGTCAGAAAATTATGACAAACAAACAGACCATGTACTTTAGCTTAATAGCAGTGCAAGTTTAAATTTTTCATAGTCAGCCACATTGACATTTTAGTAATGGGGCATAACCCATATTATTATTTATATATCAGAAGTGATACATTAGGTCCTTTGAGAATGCATTATACTATTTTTGTTTATTGGGTTCTACGGCTGAAATGACTCACTCAACTTCCCATTTGTATTACTTATTGCTTTAATAGCTTTAACATACACAATACTCTATCACGCCGACTCTTGTTACTCTTTTTTTTTCTCATGTGCATCACCATATTAACTTGCGTACCAAGCGAATTATACTAATAGATGTGTGGGATGTTCTATCATCGACTGGTGTATTACTTCATTGTCCACCCATGCTTTATTTATGTGCTCTGACCAGTAACTCACAATGATTCTAGGTAGTAAGATAGTTTTATTTCAATTGGAAATTCTATCTATCGTTTTATTTCAATTGGAAATTCTATCTGTCACCCTCAACACATCTGAATTGCAAACTCTACCAATCGATATTAATATTGGTCCAACTATGGATCTAGGTATAACCCTTTTAATATTTCCTTAATCTACAATTTTTCACTGATCGGTAGTCGAGTTGTCATTCTTAACCTTCTTGCTTTAACTTGATTCTAGGAATAAACCGGTTTTAAAAATCAATGTCTATTCACCAAGATCAGACATTGGGTAACTGGACTATAGATGAGTAATAAGACCCATCTCCTCAAGCTCATCTTGAGCAACTATAATTGATCTCAAACATCTTGAGTTCTTTTGTATTTTGTGACACTTTTTCAATAGGATATCTGTACTCCATGCAGTTGGTTTCATAAATAATGTACCAATGTTAAGGTATATATACATTATATACAGCATTATACAGCATTATATAGCATTCACTTTTTCAAAAATTGAAGCATAATTCCTTTTTGTGGTTCAATTATTCTCAAAACATTGGACTTGACAAATAATAGTTTTTTCATGGGAAATCCCATCCCAATTGGTTGATTCCATAGGTTTAAGCCGTCTCCGACTAGGTAGGAATGGCTTGAACAACAACATTCCTAAAGAGATTGGCTAGATATTGGAGCTCAATCTGTTGGACTTATCGTGGAATAAGCTCACTGGTGGGTTACCTGCAGATCTTTCTAAGTGCACGCATCTGAGTCATTTGGATCTGAATAATAATCATTTTTCTGGACCTATCCCTGGATGGTTTGGTGATTTCTGGGGGCTTGGAGAGCTAAAACTCTCCTTTAATGAATTTAATGGAACAATTACATCCCATCTTGGGAATTGTACCATTTTACTCACTCTTGCTCTTGACAATAATAAGCTTTGGGGTAGTTTACCAAGGCAATTGGGGAACCTTGTTTCCTTGAATGTTCTCTATTTGTAGAAGAATAACTTTTCTGGACTAATCCCTTCATCTATCAAAAACTGTGAAAAAATTTATGACTTGAGGCTCTGATACAATTCTTTGACAATCTCAATTCTAGTGGAGATTGGAAAGATTGGTAATCTACAAGTCATGCTAGACTTGAATGGTAATTTTTTGTCTGGAAGTATTCCTTTTTCACTTGGGGATTTAATGACGCTTGAAGTTCTCAATCTCTCCAATAATCAACGTAGCGGTCATGTTCCTGATGAGATTGGGGATCTTAGAAGCTTGGTTGAGTTGAACTTATCCAATAATTTTCTCCAAGGAAAGTTGCCATTGAGTGCTTCCAAATGGCATTGGATCTCTTTTGTGGGAAATCCTGGACTCTTCGGAAAGCCGTTGGCTCCCTGCTCACAAATTTGATTGGAATATTCAAGATCTAGAAGGAATCAACTAAGAAAAAGAGCAGTAGCTGGAATCTCTATTGCAATTGTATTGAGTTTAATCCTTTTGGGTGGCATTACGTTCTTGGTTTTATTGAAAATTTATGCTGTTTGGTCCAAAGCAATTTCTTCCTCTAGCTCAGTTTACCACGGGCATGACTTTGAATTGAACAACGAAAAATGTAAATGGACATTTGAAAGCATGGTTGAAGCAACATATATAACTTGGGATCATTATAACACAGGGTCTTCTGAGAACCATAATTTAACCTAAAGAATACATATATTCCAAAAGAGCCACAGGGAAGAAACAAGTTTGCAAAGTGAGGATCATGCTAATGGAATATGTCCTTGAAGGAGAGGACATTTTTGTGTCTGGCTTCATAACTTTTTTGGATTGCAGTCAGTTTTAATTAAGAAAAATATCTACAAGGTATGTCTGCTTTGATGAGATGATTGTAAAAAGATTATTTATTTGGGATGACTGATAGCACTGAAATGTTTCAGGTATCATTCGGTGTGGAACTGAGCTTGGCATTATAGTCTCATCACTTTCCAAAACTGCCAACTGTATATGTTTATGGCCTCACAATCGAATTTCTTGGAGTAGAAGAAGATATTCTACTAATAGTGTTCCTCACATAGCCTGTTCAGTTGCATTTAGCATTTCAAATGGGACAAGTTATTTAGTTTTCGAGGACCCCTGGGACTAGGCATATGGCAAAACAACATTAAAGAAAGCTACTCAAACTTCAAATTGTCTACAACACCTCCCAAATTACATACCCCTCAGCTACAATCTAGTACAAAACAGTCAACATGAATAGCAGAGATGAATTACAGACTAGTACCACATGACTTGGACAATAAATATGGAGTGCTCCCCTCTCATGGAATCAATATTTGTGGCAATTGTGTATTGTACCATAGTGTCCTCATAAAAATGGTGTTTTCAACATGGAGTGTCCATTCTACAGATGTCATTCTACTTGGACCTGGGACAACTATGGAGGGGTTCAATGGGGTGGGTATTAGGCGGGACGTGGCTAAGAAATTAAATCCATGGGTTCCAGTTCCAGGTCCAGATCAATTTGCAGGTGGTCGGCTGGATCAACATAGCTTAAGACCCGCGAGCTAGTAACTTGCTGCATAGACGAGCGAGCACACAAGACGAGGTGATGTCGGGAGTTGATTTGATGCCAAGGGTCAGTGTCAATGCCCCAGCTAAATGATAAAATTTTACAGTAAAAAGAAACTTATCAGCGATTTTAACCTAGCTACCTACTCTTCAGGAAAAATTTACCAATTCACACTAAACCAAGAAAGTTTCAGTATTATAATCAGGCAAAATTTATCAATTCACACTGAACCAAGAAACTTACCAGGGATTTTGTAAGGAAATAAGGAGATGTTGACTCTAGAGTTGCAGAATTCATGGCCCATCTCTTCACGAGCCTCCAGGTTCTCTCTAGTGTTGTTTTATCTTGGCAATGACTGTAATACTCAAATTGTAAACCATCAACCACGGTAAATATCCATACCAATCTCCTCAACGGTATCGCAGTTTGGACATGCTATTTGGCACCAACGAGATGAGTAGTCATTAAAGGAATTAGCGGATGACATCTCCATGGGGTTCAAGAAAATCTGTCATCATGGCCTAACAAAGGTGGGTGGAGAGCTATTGGGTCAGGAGTTGGGTGGCATAATAGATTTTTTTTTTATATATATTTTTTTGTTTTATTTTTGTTATTTTATTATATAAATTATATAGATTTTTTTTTGTTTTTGTTATATATATTTTTGTTTTATTTTTATTGTTTTATTATATAAATTATGTTAATTGGTTATATATTATATTTTTTTAATAATTATCGTATAAGTTGTTTAGTTTTATAAATGGAGTAGTCTACGGAGTCGATGATTTGGCCCGGAAGCCGATCATAGCCGCCACTTCTTGGCCAAATCATTGACACCGACTAGTACCAAAATCTGATCAATACTCTTTGGGACGATGATCGGTGACAGCCACAGATGAGGGCCCTACATCCTCTCGAGATCTGATCGTTCGAATGTGCCTCCACATAGACTTACCAAATGCATCCAATGCATGGACAATAAAACACATCAACTTCGGATCCATGGGTTGAAAGTATCATTCGACCCCTGCTCTACAATGACATCTGCAACAAGTAAACCTCCTTGCAAAGTTTAATCACTTCTTCTAATGTCTGCTTCAGTTTTCCTTTGGAGCTTGTGAGGAATGTTAATGTGCAAAAAATAGTGACCTTTGTAAATAGTGGCATTGCAGGAGGGTGCTCATGATTTTCCCAGGCTGAAAGATAAAATTCGTATGGTTATGAGCGCATAGGCTGGAGATGGTGATAATTGTGAATATAAAGTGGAAGTAGTAACTATGGAAGCATTGAGACTTGTAAAAATCCATAACAACCGGTTATTGATTGTAACAAACATAAAATAAGATAATAATTAAATAATTAGGTTAACTAAGTTAGGTTATGAAATGAGGTGTCTCCTCATTTCAAATGCCCAAGCCATATTTAAGGCAGGGCCACCATTGTAAGATATCATCCATTATCTTATCTATACAACCATTAATATACATTTGCCCTATGGCTTATCCGATATTCCAGATATTTTGGTGATTATTGTGTGAGCGAAATTATTGTTCGCTTCAGTGGTATCAGAGCTTTCGTTGCTCGATCTGACCTGTGGTCAACAAATCCAGACCTTGTCTGAAAAAATACAGGGTTTCCCTGAGTTGTAGGTCCTTGACCTTTTTCCTACTGTTAAAATTTATATATATTATTAAAAAAAAAAAAAAAGAGAAAGAAAGAAAGAATCAAAAATCATTCGGTTCATCTCCATCATCATCCGTCGCCCCAACATCTCCAAACACCCATCCATCTCCGCTTCGCTGCCACTTCCCTCCCTCCTCCGGTGCTCCCCTGCCATCCTCCGTTGTCAGCCTCTGCCTGTGTTCCATCACCCCATCATCCATTCACGCAAATCCCTTCCTGCCTGTGCGTGCCCCATCGGCCTGCTTCTGCTCATCACCGCTCCACTTCCTCCTCAGCCCAGCTCAGCCTTCCCCCATACGCCACCTCATCCAACCCAGTCCACTCTGCCTCTACCTTCCACGCCTGCTTCTTCATTCTCCCACACCGGCTCTACCTTTCGCGTTGCTGTATCCACCCTTCACGTGGCACTCCCTCATCACCTGCTCCACGCTCCTCCTCGTTGCCAACCCTCGAACACTCCTTCCATTCGGCTCCAGCCCATACGCCGTGCGCCCTTCCCTTCCACCACAATCACGCCGGTACACTCCATCTCTCCCGTTGAACGCCTTACAGCCGCCAACCATCACCACGCCGTCGCTTGGCCTCCATCTCCACGTCTTGCAAAAACCAAAAAACAATAAAAAACAATAAAAAACAAAAAAATTTAAATATTATCATATAATATTTCAAAATATTATAATATAGTTATATAAAAAAAAAAAAAAGTTTGCTTCATACCAATCGTGACCAGTCACAACACATTTCGTGAAGGATTTTTAATAATCCACCGGTGAATATTTTATTTTAATTATTAAACCAAAGATATTAAGGTTGGGAGCTATTATAAAAGAGAGCTATAAGACGTCATAAAAGAGATCTATATTAAAAATAAAGTGAACCTCAAAGGACTATCATATTAAAAAGTAAATATTTGGGAATTAAAGAAGTATTATATTTTAATACTTTAAGTTTAAATTTTATAAAAGGAGTTATTAGAGTTTCAAGGACAATTGTATTAAGGATTTATTCATTTTCTCTAAATTATAAATAGAAAAAGTGGATAATAAAAAAAAATACATCAAGTATTTAAAAAAAAGAAAAAAAAAGATTATAATATATATAATCAAATCAAAAGAGAAATATAAAAAAAAATTATATATATTAATTAAATAATTAATATTTATTATTTAAAAAAAAAAAGAAAAAAAAGAGAGATCTTCTATCATCAAAGAAGTGAAAGAAAAGAAAGGTTATTTAATATATATATATATATATATATATATACAAGTCAATAAGACCGTCCATCATCGAAGAAAAAACCAAAATCAAGGAAGATCAGTAGTCGACGAAGAGTCAAAACGTCAAAGGAAGACTCGTCAAAGAATCGATAGCCATCTATCCTTAAAGAAGTCAGAGACCATGGAATTGTGTCTGCAAGCACAAATAGAGAAATTAGAAGCCAAATTAAAGCGCTATCGAAGAGAGAATGAAGAATTACGACACACAAATACGAAATCGGAAATATTGATTAAATTAAATCATATGGAAAAAGAGCGCAAAGAAGAATTAATTTTTGACCAGAACAATCATATAGAAAAATTGTGTGCCCAAATTAAGGAATTAAAAGACGAAAGTGATTTCAATCAGAGACTAACAAATCAAGATATACAGAAAGAAATAAGTGATTACGAAGTAGAAACAATTCGCTTGAGCAAAATCATTAACAACAAGGATGAAGAACTGATGCACATACGACAGAAATTAACAGATCAAGAATCAGTGGTCGACCAGTATCGACAACAGATAAAAGTTTTTCAACAACAAAATAGCAACTCTAAAAAAGAACACAAGCTAGAGATCGCAAAGAGTAATAAAATAATATCCAACAATTCTGAAGAAATTTTCAGATTAAGAAATCACAACAAAACCCTGATTACAAAAATAAAAAAATTGAAAAACAACAGCAAGAGGGAACAATCCGGTAAAGACCTTGAAGGAAAATTACTAGAAAAGCAAGAAGAAAACCATTGTTTAATTAATAGTAATCAAGAACTACATAACCAAATCAAGGAGCTAGAAATTGAAAAAAAATCGCAAGAGGAAAGAATCGAAAGAATTCCAATTCATGAACAATCTACTAAAGAACCAAGAAGCACAATCCAGGAAAATACATCCGAAAATCAAATCGAAGAAGTAAAGACAGTCCTCGTCACACTGCAAAGGAAAGAAGAACAAACGAAACCTATACCTTATAGACATCCTAATTATAATCGTCATTTTGACCGACGACAGGGTCAAAATGAATATTCACAGAAGACTTATGTGGATATGCGAAAATATCGACATACTAAGCAACAATCGAGACAGATCGTTCCACAAAAAGATCTCAGAGCTCCGATAAAAATAGATCTAGGATGGACCACAGGAGATGCTATGCAACAATTCTCTTGGGGAATCCGTAATTCGTATCGGCTCAGCTCTTCAAAGGTCGCATATACAAAATGGTAAGAATTCCAAGATGACAAGATAAATCAGACATAAATGTCAAATACATCTTTGAGGACAAAGATTCCCTTAAGGGGAAGGCAATGTAACAAACATAAAATAAGATAATAATTAAATAATTAGGTTAACTAAGTTAGGTTATGAAATGAGGTGTCTCCTCATTTCAAATGCCCAAGCCATATTTAAGGCAGGGCCACCATTGTAAGATATCATCCATTATCTTATCTATACAACCATTAATATACATTTGCCCTATGGCTTATCCGATATTCCAGATATTTTGGTGATTATTGTGTGAGTGAAATTATTGTTCGCTTCATTGATTGGAGTGATGAACATGATCGGAGTGACAAGAACTATACCTTTGAAGCGCTCTGACTGGTCACTGCGAGATCCTGAACCGGCCTATCATCTGCAAAAATAGGGTATCAAGTGCAAAAAAAGGGGAGCAGGGGGTCGAACGATACCTTCATCCCACAGATCCAAAGTGGACATGTTTCTTTTTCCATGCATTGGATGCATTTGGTAAGTCTACATGGAGGAGGCGCATTCGAATGGCCAGTTCTCAAGGGGATGTATGACTATGGTTCTTCTAGCTAGGTATCTATATGGTATTGGTTCTAGTACTTAATTCATAATTTACATAGGAACATAATTTTCCTTTGGAACACGCTTAGTTGAGTTTGCTTCAATATATGGTGTAGTAGGGATAAAGATGGCCAAGAGAAAATTCGTGCAATTGGTTTGGTGGATCTCTGAAGATCGAGGTGCATTGCACCAATATTACTAATAGAAGGTGTTACAGTTTACAAATTTTAATTTACACTTCATTGTCAAATTTGCAATTTTCCATGACACAATTAAAAATAACTAATTCATATTCTTCTAGATAGTCATTTTTTATGTTGTGACTAAATTAGTCGTTTATGTTAGTCATTTTTAATTCTGTCACTTATTATCTAGTCATATTTGTAACTGGTGACTAAATTAGTCGTTAATTTTAGTCATTTATAGTTGGGTCAATCAAAATTGCTCATATTTAGTAGTAAATCACTTCAAAAACCTATGGTGACTAGAATTTTTAGTCACCTAGTAGCTAATTCCTCATTTTGTACTAGTGAATGAAATGCCACATAGATTGAAGCCACAATGATAAAGGAGTGCGGGTATAGGTCTTACCGAAACAATGGCCTTTTCTTTCATGGAGATTGACCCTTACCCAATGCACCAACCCCGATTTAAACTCCTGCAAACAACATCACAAAGGTTAATTATATATATAAGAGATGTCATTGGGAAGAAACAACAAACATGAAACGAACTAGATCTAAGACTTACCTTGCTGAATTCAGTGATGGCAGTGAAGGCCTTACAAACAATCCGCAGATTAAACTTAAAATACAAATAGGAAATACAGATCGAAAATCCAATTCGAGACCAAGGTTGGAGCACTCATAAAGTTTGGGGTTATCTTCAGCTGAGGGAAGGCAAAGATCCTACAGGACCATGGCAAGAGCCTGAAAGAAAACACCGAGAGCTAAAAGGCCAAGAGACTTGTCTCTTACATAGTGTAGAAGAAAAAACATTACATCACAAAGGAAAAAATCGAGAAGAGTGAAACCCTTAGGGTTTACGATTTGACACTTTTGATCTCTAGTTGGAGGTCATAAGGCCATCACGTGGCTCTCTTAAATTCCACCGGTGTTTAATCTTTCAAAACCCAAAAATCTATAGTATCAACTCTTCAATTATCACATTTTCATTATGCTTGTTATAACTTATGATTTAGTTAAGCACATAGTTATTTCTTAGATTAGTTTTTTTTGCAAAGTTTAGCTAGGGTCCTTTCCTTGTGTTTTTTAGTTTATACCCTTTGGAGGTGGCCCTAGTAAGGCGATAACCACTCCTCAAAGAACCTGCAATGAATAAAGGGTTTATGCATTAGCTCTAGATCTAAGTAATAACATAAATACACCCTCCTAGCATCATAAAAGCATTAACAAATATTATAAAAACATAACTAGCAAGCACACTAACTCACGCTGACACTTTTGACAAACATGCGTTCTTTCATGACTTGATGATAACTAAAGTAGTTCCTTATAACGGTATGTCACATTACACAGTTTGTTGTAATTAAGTCATTATGTTCATTTGATAAAACACTAAATGCAAATTAAAGATTGTATGGATTTATTTACATTATTTTCAATTAGACCATTAATAATTTTTTTGTTTATGAAATTTGGAGCTGTTACATGTGGTATCAGAGCAAGTTTCCAAACACTAGGCCTAAAGATTGGCTCACTTGCATGCAAAACATGAAACAAAATATATTGATCATGTTTTAAAACTATTTCTATACAGAAATATAGATTTTTATTTTGTACAAAATGGAAGGAATTGAAGCATCTGTTGAAGATGGATCCCATCACAATAATCCAGATAACATATATGTGGAATTGAATAATTAACCATAATAATTGATTCAATCTATAAAAGATTTTTGAGCTGAATTACAAATTGTAAAGGAAGATAACGAAAGAATGTTAAGAGTCAAGGAGGAACTAAATTAGATATTACTAGATAAAATAAACAACGGAGGAAAAGATAAAATAAAGGAGCCTGAAACTCAATATAGAATAGTAACATACAAATGTAAGGGTAAGAAATCAAAATTTTCTGATAGTGAAAGTAAATAATCTTCAGGAATTGAAGTAAGGTCACACAAATAAAAATACAAATACTCTAATGAAAGTAGTGACGGTGATAGTGGTCCTAGAAAGAGGAAGTATAACCCTTATGAAGAAATCTCAGGAGAGTTTAAAAAGATAAAACATCCTATGTTTAATGGAGAAGTGAAAAATGGTGAAGAAGCTAAGGATTGGCTATTGGGTATGAAAAAGTACTTTCATATGTATAACTACTCAGATATACTGAAATCACCGATGGATATCTACAACCTAACCAGAAAGGCTGACATTTGGTGGCAGGACATAAAAAGAGTTAAAAACATTAAAGAAAAATATGTAACCTAGAGAGTATTTAAGAAATACTTCAAAAGGAAATTCTTATCTGAGCAGTATTATGAAGAAAGAGCTAAAGAGTTTTATGAACTTAGACTAAGCTCAATGAATATGAAAGAGTTAAGTAGTTAATTTCTAATTTTATTAAGATATGTACCATATATAATTCACAAAAAACCTAAGATACAAAGGTTTCTGAGTTGTTTGCCTAATAGTTTCAAGGACATAATTCAATTCGATAATCTAAAGAATCTTGAAGAGGCAATGAGAAAAGATAACTTATGTTACAAACAAAGTAAAAATAAGAAATAAATCATACCTAACTAGAAACATAAGATAACAAGTAACTTTGATCAGAGAAGAAAATGTTTTAAGCCTAATAAAATCTTCGAAAATAATTCTCGAAATTTTTCTAAGAATAATTATCAAGGAACATATTTTAAAGGTATAACACAAGAAAACATTACAACACCAAAGGGAAGAGACATGCACTACAACAAATACCTGAATTAGTTTCCCATTTAGAGTCCCCTTTTAGTGTAATTTTTTATACACTGAGTGTTCAAACTAGATGCGAAATGGGACGTGTCATGGACAAAACTTTAAGCGTCTAAAAAAAGTATATTTTTCCTTCCTAGATAACATCCTTTATGATGTCCAAAATAGTGACTATTTTTTTGCTTCCAGAATAGTGTCCAACTTTGCTTCCTAAACAACGTCTAGGTTTTATTCCTAAATGACGTCATATTTTGCTTCCTAAAGAGTGTCCTAAGTTTGCTTCTTAAATGACATCCCCGTTAGCACCATATTTTAATCGTTGATAGCACCATGTTAGAATCTGAATTAACATCCAATATTGGATCCGTTTTTTCTATCACTTTAGCATCTCAATTTGCACCATGTTTTACTTCCAAATATGTGCTAATTTTCGCTTCCAAATTTGCACAATTTTTTGCTTCTTTTTTTGCATTGTGTTTTTCTACCAAAATGACGTCCAATATTTCTTCTATTGTTGCACCATATTTTGCTTCCTATGTAGAGCCAATTTTTGCATCCAAAGTAACATCTTATTTTGCTACCATATCAATGTGATGTTTGGCTTCATCATTAGCGCCACATGTTGCATCCTTTTCAATGCCTAGTTTCACATCTCTCATTTTTTTGTCACTAATTTAGTCATTTTTAGTAAATTTATATATGAATTTTGGTCATTTTGTTTGGTCACATATCTCTTATATTTTTATTACTAATTTAGTTGTTTTTAACCAATATTAGAATATCATTAGGGCATGGACGAATTGAACCACCAACCTCCTACTTGTAAGGTAGGCACTCTTCCATTGAGCTAAAATCCTTTAAGAATTTGAGAACCTAACTTACAAAGTCCTCTATAATGGTAAAAATGATCAATACACAACTTTGAGTATCTAATGGTCTGTAAAGGATGATAGATTGTATAAGTTGACAATATATGATCAAGTAGGTCATGAAATCCATAAACCTTTTCTACGAATTTTGAACAAAACTCAAGAAATTGGCTTAATGGGATTGCAAAAATCAATATTACTAGAAACTGTAAGTGTTCCACTATATGAGACCTATCAAAAACAATTATCTTAGTGTGGATGCCAATGATATAGTAGATAATCATTATCATCCTAGAGCTATGTATAAGTGGAGCAATAAGGACAATCAAAAGAGGATGATCAACCCAATAGTTGGTTCTTCATATGGATCCTATCCACCATGGGGCGAGCAAAGTTCCTTCTTCTATCAAGCTAATGAATATCCACAAGGACAAATGGTTAGGATATATTGTGATTCCAATTCATAATATTTATTCGCTTCCTAGGGTGATGTTGTAGTGCTTGCACTGGGAGAGATCTACATCATCCGCAACAACATAGGATATAACCATATTCCTGGGCCGATAGAGTATAGGATGAGGCTATATTTTTATATTTTTCTTTAGAAAACTAATCATGATTTAGGAATAGAATTGGATATACTTAACAAACTACAATCATGACAAGGAAATGGGTATAACTGTGTAAGGACTAAACAAAATCCATTAAATATGAATGTAAAACCTTCCATTTCAGAGGAATACTCAATGGCAGTGAGTTCACCGTGTCTAACATAAAGAAACAAGAAACCAGAAATGAAAGCTCCAGAGGGATACACATAACATTAGAATGCAAAATCAAAACCGTAAAGAAGTTCCATCCATATTTTTCATTGTAAACAAGAAAACATTCATAATATAGACAAAATTGACCATGATAATAAAATAGGTCATACTTCAATTACATATATCACAATGTGATTACTCTATTGGTGAGGTTTCCATTCAAATGGTCACCACAAAAAGATCTTGTCATGAAAAAATCCATAATCTTTAGAATTCCATTATTATCAATTGGAGGATAATATCATATTTAAAGCATAAAATACCATGTTCAAACACTTGTTTCAATAATCATATCTCATAATGAAAGAAAGAGTTGAAAAAAGATTGATAAAATCAAGAAATTACCTTTGATGTCCCAATGTGATAACTGACCTGCAAATTTTCCACCATATATTCGCTCTCTCTCAGTGCTTGCATAGAAAACAAGAGACATTAACTGCAACATTGATATTCAAATGTCTATCCAATATTTTCCAATATTTCAATTAAATTTAAGGAGGAATAAGTAATTTGACCTGTTAAATTACCGGCACGCTAGAAATAGACAACCAAATTACCAATCTATTCATCTTATTTTACCTAGTTGTAGAGCACCATGTCTGATTGAGAATTGGAGTTTGCATAGAAACTGGGTAAGCAATTCCAAAAAACAAATGTCTGACAATTCAATTGTTAATGCACATTAGGAAGTTCTAGTATTCAAAGGATAGTCCAGAAAATCTGTGTTTTAGAGAAGACCACTAAAATTAAGGTTTGACAAAATGTCTTAAAATTAAAATACACCTTGATATACCTACAAATAGGAGTACTTTCAATAACACATATATCATATATAAAACCCATATATGACTGGACACTGCTTTACTAATATTATTACTGCTTTACTAAGAGTATTTAATGCATGGAAAAATTCAATGCAGGAGCTGACATCATTCCATACTACTGAATCCAACCATTGAAAGAAATCACTTCAAGTTGGTTACTAGCCAAAAGAATTGCCACATACTCGCATTCTTGTTATCAAGAAATGCTTTGGAGGATGATGAACACAAGACCAGTAAGTCAATTCATTGCTAGAAACTGTGTTCATAGCATTTACAGGTGAATAACTCTTGTGAACAATTTAGATTGTGATAAGTGATTTGTCATCTCAATGATATTACTAGATATTTAATATGTTTAAAGGGAAAATTTTCTAAGACTATTTATTTTGTATACTCCAAAAGAAAGTGTTTTCTAAAAGAACAAGTTAAAAACTTAAATATATGTCCACTGTCTGGTGAAAAACATTCACTGGTTACACACAATTTGAACTTATAGATAACCAAATAAGAAAACATCCAATACTTTTGATAACAACACACTTCTTACAACACTTGGTACTACATTTTAATCTTCATGATGAGTGAGGACATCATGCACCAAATAGAAAAATGATAACCTCCAACAATGACTCGAATACTTCCATCAACCATCATCAATAAGACATAAGGATCCATAATAGACACAACTGATACCACTGTATTATCAGAAATTAAACTTGTATCAACATTTGAAACTTCAATGCACAATTCCTGCGTCATGCATCCACCATCAAGGATACGAGTTCCTCGTGCATATACTTGTACAACATGTCGTCTGCAAAATGACATCGTTATTCATTCATGTCAACATAAAATGTCAACCTATTTACCACTATCTAGAAAAATAATTTAAATGAAAATGAATAAGGAAAATGACCATTTATTAAAACTTTGGTCCTACAATTTTAAATCGTAATTCAATACAAATTGTGTAATTTTAGGACTTTTTTTAAAGCACTTTTGTAAATCAACCAATTTCCAAAAAAAACCCAGAGCTATGGAAGCAGTGAAATCGGCTATAGGACTTCGAAATTAGCTTACGATGCACATTTGTTAACCTTTTGGATTATCTTTGTAGTTGAATAACTAATATGATGTGCATACCCTTTAGTATGGAATCAAAGACTCACAATCCTCTTAATCAACCATTTCTCCACAGAGATCAACCACCTAGGGTTCAGGACATTCAAATTGGCTGCCAATATAGTTGGATTTAAATGTGTTTATTATAAACATTTTCATATAGTTACGCTGGAATTTTTTAGGAGCAAACAATGATCTTCAATACTATGGTCAATATTAAATAAGTGACCAAGTTAGTTATTAATGTCAATAAGGGAAGCTAGGCGGCCAAACCACCATTACCATATCTAGATATTAGATATGATATAATGAAAGATGGTGTAGGTGAGACAGATAGGTGTAATGGGTACATTGATATGATCCCAGTAATGCACTAGTACAAAATGAGAAATTAATGACTAAAAAAATTACTAAAATCAGGCTATAAACAACTATTTTTGAGTGGGCGACTAATAGTATCTAATTTCCACTATCTTATAGCTAGTGGTATTTCACATAGTCATTAATAGATTGACTTATTAGTCATTGATAGTTAATGATTTAGTCACAGATTTAGTCATTGATTTATTCACTGATTTAGTCATTAATTGCAACAACTAATGACTAAATATATGACTAAATAAACTACTATATGATAACATATTAATGACTAAGCTAAATATGACTAAGATACAGGAAATTAGTTACTAATAGTCATGTATATGCAAATTTAGTCATTTTTGTAATCACAAATTTATGAATGGGCGCAGAGGAATTGAACCACCAACCTCTTGCATATAATTAGACAGTCACTCTACCATTGAGCTAGCACCTTTTAAGAAGTTTTTATTGCTTGAAAATGATGATATTCAAATAAATTTATGATAGATAGCAATCTACGAACTACATAATTATTACTATTACAACTTACCAGTAACTAGTATTAATGATAAACTAATTCCTGAGAGCTATGTACAATTTTCCCTATCTGGCATATCCATTCATGTTACTAGAAAGAATGAAAGACCTCTGTGATGGATGTGATACCAATTAATTCAACCAATTTACGGAATATATCTTTGTGTTCCTGATTATATGAGAAAAATATCATTATATGAAATCAAGCAAAGTAAAAGTCAAATAAGGTAAGCAAACCTTGCCATTCATAAAACAATCTATCAGTGACAATATAAANCAAAGCATAAGCTACCATATCAACCAATTCTATAAAATGAAACATATTTTTATAGAAGTATGAAGGCTACCAAAATAAGTAAGAAAAAAAATTCAACACATATTTCAAAAAGAGTTGAATGAAATAATAAAATGATACCCAACATTATAGTTGACACATTTTATATGAAAATCAGTGTGAAACATTCAATCATGTTTGTAAGTTTATCTCTGGCCAACCTGCCTTAGATATAGCCACAAATAGACTGATACATATAATTATCAGAATCAAGGGCACTCTAGAAGTGCACCACAGGCAAAGTAATAAAGACAAGAAAAAAATCACCACGATGAACGTAAGATTTGAGAATCTAGAAATGTTGTATGGTGGTTCTACTATATTTGGACACATAGGCATGACTATAAGAAACAAAAATTATAGGATAACCAATTAGCCTAATTTTCGGTTATTATTCCTTGACTCTTTTACAAGGAAAGTTGAAGAGAATGAGACAAACATGTTCTCCCATAATTTAGCTTCCCCGCTAACATGAACTTCCTCAATATTCTTGATGGCCTACAAAGTATTTTGAAAAGCATTTCTATCATATCTCTCAGGCTTGTTTATTCTTTGATGTCTAAACAAGAAGTTTTAGACAACACAACCCTCATGTGCGCTACCCGCATGCATTTATATGCCAGGGCAGTAGCTACCATTTCTTTGTTTCTCTCATATGTTAAAGCACAAAACCTGTAGAGGTAATAGAGAAACTAACCTATCAATATATGAATCAGCATGACTATATTTCAAAATTACCTGAGAAATTTCCAAAAGTAAAGCTAAAACAATGTGCTTACATCTAGATTGACTAATGAGAAAAATGGATAAAACTTTCAACTAAAAATATAAGAGCTTATGAGACATACTCAGAGAGCCTAGAAGTATCTGTATACACATTCATACCCTGATTTGTTTCTCCATGCTTTGCATTGTTAGAATTGCAAGGCTCCAATAATGAAGCACCATGAAGAAATTTTAAAGCCGCTTGAAAGTAATGACAAGTGATTTCAAGGTCGCTACCTCCCATAGTATGCAACATCTATTGCAACTATGTTAGACTTCTAAGGCAGTTAGCATTTTAAACATTCGATTGCATCAAATTACAAGAAAAATTTTAGGCTATTTATAGATGGAGAAATAAGGATAATTAATTTCAAGCAGACCTTCAATTTGTCTACAGATTGTTTCAAAATCTTAGCCTCTTTCAGTACATAAATTCATGTAGATTTCCCATGGTCTCTTCTAATAGGAATTGCAACAATTGCTCCATCAGGATCCCTTCCTGTAACTGAATTATATGCAATAGGTCTCACACCACGCATCGGTGGTCCATGCACATTATCAGATTTGCTTGATTCTATGGGAACGGTTGACAATTCACCATTAGAACCATCAACTGCTGCTATGGCCTTGACCTTCTTAAGAGGCTTATGTATCTATGGCTCACTTTCATTCTTGCACTTTCCTTGCACTGCATCACCCTCTGTCACAAAGGAGGAAGACATCATTGTGAATTTTATTTAAGAATTAAGTATAATGATTTATGCTCTTGCTCGAAATGCATGAAACACAAAAGGACAAAAGTTTGAATGAAAATATAACAAGTGCAACATATTATAGACAAATAGCAAAGCACATAAAAATAATCACCAAGTGAAAACCAAATCAAAAGAAATTATTTGTATAGACATACCTTTATCATAAGTATTTGGTTTTGGATTCCATTTTTCTTGCTATTTGGACTTGTGTATTCCCACTACAACATCATTGCCCTTCATTGCTTGGTGTAATATGCTTGTTCCTTCTTGAACCTTTTCTAGAGACTATTGACCTACATCATTTAAGATCTTGCTCTTGAAAGAGATCTGCTTACTCTTTTTTGGAAGATAATTTGAGTGGTTCATCGAGCCCGCGGAATTTGACAGTTGGGTCATTACTTGATCTCTCTTACAGTTACTGGAAATAATAATTGGATTCAGAGATTTTACATATTGAATTGGATTAGGTTGTTTGATATCAAGGGCAGGTTCAGAATGAGGAGCTCCTGGAAGTTGAAGTTGCTCTTTATTTGCTTACATCTGACCCTCGCCTGGTTGTATTCCATATAACAAAAGAAAAAAAGTTGAATGAAAATATAACAATTGCAACATATTATAGAAAAATAGCAAAGCAAATAAAAAGAATCACTAAGTGAAAACCAAATATAAAAAATGGATTTGTAGAGACATACATTTATCAAAAGTATTTGGTTTTGGCTTCCATTTTTCTTGCTATTTAGACTTGTGTATTCCCGCTACAACATCATTCCCCTTCCTTCCTTGGTGTAATATGCTTGTGCCTACTTGAAACTTTTATAGAGACTATTGACCTACATCATTTAATCTCTTGCTCTTAACAGAGCTCTGTTTACTCTTTTTTAGAAGAGAATTTGAGTGGTTCATTAAGCCCATAGAATTTGTCGGTCGGATCATTACTTAATCTTTCTTATCGTTACTAGAAATCATAACTTGCTTCAGAGATTTTACATATTGAATTGGCTCAGGTTGTTTGATAGCAAGGGCAGGTTCAGAATGAGGAGCTCCTAGAATTTGAAGCTACTCTTTATTTGCTTCCATCTGACCCTGGCTTGGTTGTATTTCATATAACAAAAGAACAAAAGTTGAATGAAAATATAACAAGTGCAGCATATTATATTCAATTAAATATGTTGCACTTGTTATATTTGAATGAAAATAGAACAATTGCAACATATTATAGACAAATATCAAAGCACATAATTAACTGTAACATTCTTTGGTAATTTTGTATCGAGCTCCTTTATTTCTATATATTTTATTTTGTTCCCATTAGATGTGCCTCTGTCTTCCTTTGATCCTCAGAAATCCTTAACTAACTCAAAGTCATTTCTATTTGTGGATGGATATTCTAGAAACTCTGTCTTGACTCACAAATTTCTAGGTTCTTTTGAAAAAATCTTATCATCTCTTTCCAAAAATTGCGACAGAATATCCCAAATGGACATAAGCAAGGAACCTCTAGGAATATGATATGATGTCATTATCTGTTGCAACACAAGAAGAAAAAAAACCAACATTCCTTTAGCGATAAATTTTTTTTGTTTGGATCCAACAAAAATCATAAAACAAACAAAGCCCTATATAGAAAAGACAGAAAGGGGAAATCATACCAGCATAATGGAGAAAGGAGACAGAGTAGAAATCATATGTTAACTGTAAGATGTTTAATATGTCTAATCATGTACGTCAGTATGCTGGTGGAATAAAATTGTAACCTAGGGTAACAAATATTTGTGGGTTTTTACAAAACAAAAGATCATGAAATTAAATCTATGCTAATGCTAGATTAATCTACTACCAATAAAACCTATCTTGTTGCAAAAATCTGCAAAAATATTGATCAAAATCATTCCTGGGATATGTTTGTATAATAAACTGTGAAGAAGTGAATAATATTTTTTGTTGAATCTAATCAAGTGTCGTTTCCTTTAATTAAACACTTTCCCCCTCTATCAACATCCTGAGGGCAGAGTTTTCACTTATGGAAATGAATTCTGCTAGCGAAAAGGGGAAGATAAGCCTCGAAAAGTCACTTTAAAATAAAAAATTTCCTCTGCATGCAATGTTTTTGAAGAAATTTGGCATCAAATGCGAGTCTACTGATTTTTCTAAAGCGACTATTGACGCTTTACACACTTCCATGAAAGTTGAATATAAAAAAAAAATGGTAACAAAAGGCGTTATATGCCATAAAGAGCATCTCTATCCATGTGTAAGAAATAGGCATACTTTCATCTTTTTTCCCGTGAATTTCTTCATATCTCTAGAGAGGAAGAGATTTGTCATTTTATTTTCATCATTTAGAACGACAACACTGTCATATGTAGAATCATTCAGGAATTAGGTTACCAGGAACAAATGATATTCGTAAAACTATGAGTATCTCATTATATATACACAACTTATGGAAATTTCAGAAAGCTCAAGAAGGAAAAAATCAATTAAGAATCAATACGAACATACAAAATGAAAACTAAATAAGAATTTCAATAACTTTGGACTAAAACTGTTAATGACCTGTATAAGATACAAGTGTTACAAAGAGAAATTCCTATGGCTTAGGGTACCACAATAGACAACTTGACTCCAGAAATCAATCCTTTCCAATATGCAATAGAAATTAAATATCTAACACTAAAGGATAAGACCTCGTACCTTATTCTGGATGATTGAAGTAGATCCCCGTTGAGATTTACAACTTCAGCTTGAATTGATAGATTACTTCCTCAACAACAAGTAAACAATACAAGCATACTATATATATTGGTGTTAGATCTATTCTAGCATATATAATCAACAATGTATAAGATTTTGAAAACATCCATGGATAAAATATTCATTCAAACACACATTATTGGATAGAAAAAGATATTTCTATTAATATAAAATAAGATATTACAATGGATACAACCTCTGTTGGCACGTCTGCGAATAGGAGAAACTATATCCCCCACTTGGGCCTCCACCATTTCAATCCTCCATCTCTCGATAGCAAGCTCACAAGCAAAAGGCAAGCTTGGGAAGAACACAAAAGTGCTCCAAGGGACAAAGGGATGCATACTCAAGCATAAGTTCCGGCAACAATGCACTATAGTTTCTTTGCTCTCAATTCTCTCATATGCCTTCAATGTACCATAGAGTTCCTTATATAGCTTTTCAAAGGGTTAATGAAAGGTCGAATCCGAGCGATCTCAAGGCATAGGGATGGTCAGGAATCAATTGAGTCAGATCCATGTCAAGGAAAACTCCAAAAGGATTTGGATTATGCACACATCCCAATGTACGCAGTTTTAGGGGTCAAACATGCGATAAGGGGTTTAAAAGTCACGTATTGAAATTTTCACATGTTTTTAGGGATGGTCAAGGAAACATCAAATGAAAAAAAATGGTCCAAGGGGTCTAAGGAGTCTCTAGAGAGACAGGGGAAGGCCATACGAAGTGTGATCCACCTGGAGTACTGAAATCAGCTATAACAGATGCCCCCTAATGTGTGAGGTTAGAGGGGTCATACGATGGATGAAATACATTATAAGTCCATCCCAGAGGTGGAGTGATGAAGAATCTCAAATGGAAGACCAACCACCCAATCAACATAGTACAATGATACAACTCTGCACATAACTGCAAATACATATAACATTCTCGGATACATAAGAGTACAATGGCCATGAATAGGCATGATACAAGATATCACATAAGTGGTCATCGCCACGTACAATATACCTAGATAATAATCTCCATGATGAAGATATACAAAGGATCATGATCTCCATAATGGCTGAAGATATACAATGGATCAAGATCTCCATAATAGCTGGAAATGTTTGACCTATACTGGAATCAAGTCATGAGAGCTGAAATCTCATGAACACTGGCATGATCAAGGAGGTAGCATATAAGAGATGCCATCGATATGGAAGGTCTTATACACAAAATTCTACGAGTACACATCCTAATATGTGAATAGAGGTGTCGAGGTCGAACATAGTAGTCCATTGTCTGATTGCCGGTCATTGATGTATACCATTAACATACGCGAGATCACCCACCGATAATCAAAATGTGAATCAAGGTACTAGAGTGCAAACTAAAATGTGTGAATAAATGTGTCGAGGTCGAACACTTGAGAGGATCCATTGATCAGGGGATATTGATGTATTCCCAAATACTGTTGATGGTGAGAGAACCTGCCACTAATGACTGCAAGTCTCAAGGCACTCAAAATGACTCTAGATACCAATACCAGGATAAATGATCTGAAGTTGATGGGATGAAATCTGCTAGAAGGAGGGAATTAAGGCATCCCCCATCATCCAACACGAGGTATTCAGCAAAGCTATATAATGTGGAAGGACTCGATCATAAGGTGCACTAACCAGTACCTGTACCGGGAATGGCCAACATGCAAAGTCAAGATAAATGAGGAATGGCCAACTTAGGTTTTAACTTCCTTCAAACAAGAGCATAACGGTGAATGGTGACTGAATAAAGGCAGCATAGACTCGATATACAAACTAGGACATCTCTGCGACACAGGAGGCATCGACAGAGGCTCCATAGGGACTGGAAGCTTAACCAGTCAGTGGAGATAAACTCAGATAAATGAGTACAGCTCCTAAATTTAAACTATAAACCCAACCAATGGATGTGATATATAGTTCTCTATTCAAAGGAGACACGACTCGACAGCTGCCAAGGATAACATCTTTCCTTGTCCATATTTTTGGTTTTTTAATTTTTTTGGACTTTTTCAAATATTTAAAAAGCTTGAAAAAGAATAAAACTACTTTATAGTTACAGACTAGGAGGAGACAAGTGTCACAAGGGCAAACAAACTAGTTCCAAGCAGTGGAAAATACCTATGCTCAATGGAAGGACACATGTGTAGGATATCGACACTTGGGGGAAAATCCCCTCCCAGTAAAAAAAAGGGAATCAAGCTGCAAAGGATATATAAAATGGCTCTACATGGCTAGACATGAGACAAGCTCGGGATATATGGCTGAAGTGCAATTTCAGGGAAGCCGACGTAAGGCTCAATAAGGCAGGAAAAGCTCATGCTAATGCAATTACAACTTGACATAAGGGAGTCTTGAGGGAAATAGGCCAGCAAAAGATCAAGAGGAGTATTAATCTCTTACTAAATGTCATGGCAATACTATACAATGGACTCCCACACCCTAAAGGACAAAACGTCAGCATGGGAACCAAATGCAAATAAGGCGCTAACTAGGGTACCCATGTAAGGTCAAGCTCTACCACTCATACCATGCCACTTCTAAAATAGCAAGAAGGTTCCGTGACATAATAGAGTGGGTTCGTACCTAAGGATATGATGAAACAGTCATAAGGTCATGCAAAATGAAAATGGTGATGAAACCTAACCTATATGCCAGTTTAGACATGATACTTGAGATCGGTATGAACGGTTCAATCCAACGGCTGAAACGACACTGAAAAAGGCCTCCTACATGATCATGAGTTAGGTAAAAAATGGTCCAAAAGGATTAGAAATTGTCGAAACTATAAGAAAGGAGGTAAAAATTTTCATAAATTTGAAAATTTTCTATAAATAGTAAACAATTCAAAATATTATAAAACATTTGAAATTTTTACCCAATTGAGCTCATATTTTCAACAGCGAATTCCAGGAGATCCAGCCGGCAAAATCCATTACCATTTCTTCCAGGTACTTACCCATGCTCTTTTCTTCCATTTTGATGCAATTTTATTGAAATTCCATGGTCATTTGAGGTTTCTAGGCCAAACTAAAAAAGGCACTATGGCCCACATGGAAATCAAGGTTTTTTTCGCATATAGGGATGGATATATGCAAAAAATGCCCCCACAATCATGTGCATATGTGGTTGTTTCACAAACAGTCGCGTATGAGGCCGCGCATGAGGTTTTTTAGGTAATCTAATGGGAGAACTTGCAATTTTTTGTGCAGGATGGTCCTAGAATGGAGAGAGCGTGAACACGGTGAGGTAGAGAAGGCAGTAAGGGCCGATCTAATGTCTCAACAAGCTCTACGTGCATGTGGACTCTATAAGTTTTGGTGTCTTGGTGGCTTGAGGGCCAAACCAAGACTATTGCAGATGCTGGTGGATTACTGGGATCCAGAGTCTGAGTCCTTCCAGATAGATGGGATGTCCCTCACTATAGAGGTGGAGGACATATACTTTATTACTGGACTTTCTCTATGGGGGGAAGTAGTGAACCTTCATTCTCATGGTGGGCCCGGAGGTGTCCTGACTATCGATGAGTACATTGTGGTGTACTGCTATCTAGACATAGAGAAGGTGGGGAGTCAGGTCCCAACCAACTCTATATAGGTGCTGGGCCTAAAGGCCATTCTATTGACATTGGGCAGGACAATAGGCTTGGCATCACGCCACCAGGCCTCGCGGCCTCTGATGTTCTATGCAGTGGAGTGCATGAGACCCATGGTCTATGACTGGAGCACTACACTACTGAGAAACATGAAACATCAAATCAGTGAGTGTAAGGTGGGCAGAGTGCAGAACTTCAAGTTCAGCAGTATATTGAGCACATTTTTCATCGAGCGTGTTCCAGGATTGAGCCCGAGAGCTGACGTTCCTCTTCATGGAGTTCGAGATCCGACCCAACGACGTTGGGCAGATGCGATGCGCAAACTGGGGGGAGGTAGGGTGTCCAACCCCTATCCAACTGAGTTCTTTCCGTGGTGGCCATGATAGATAGCTGCCATCGATGACTACCCCTATGTGAGGATTGATTTTCGAGGGGACCCGGACATGATGCTACCACCAGGATCAGCATATGGTGATATAGGTAATGAATCTCGAACCTCTTTTTAAATTTGTTGAGTTATTTAATTTTTTTTGTGTTTTCTGATTATGGAATCAAAAGACATATTTTTGTGTGACAATACATAGTGACATCTACCATTTACATGTAGATGTGGGAACACGTCAGCCTGAAGGCTTCCCTCGTCATAGACGGAGGGGAAGAGGAGATGATATCATGGGTGTGGATGCGGAGTGGACGCTCCAGAGCATTCATACCAATTTTGTGAGGCTGACACATAGGGTTGCCATGGAGCAAGTCGAGGAATTTCCTGAGGCTATGCAGCACCAGGTGGTGGGTGTACCATGCACATGGGTGCGATTATTCCGATGGCTAGCTAGAGCCGTAGTCACATTCCATAAACACAACCCTCCTCCTCCTCCACGGTCTTAGATACCTGGGAGTTATATATTTTGTACTACCATGTATTATATCTTGGTGGCTCGAGAGCCCCATCTTTGTATCATGACACTATGTATTACCACATTTTGGATGTTTATATAAATTTTTTATGGTGATCGGTTTGTTTATTTACATGTGTAAAAATTTGTGTTTGTGATGAGTTTATTATGTATGAAACAAATGCCAATCTAACACGTAGTTAGCATATGAGTCAACAACTTGATTATTAATTCTTGGAATATGTATGTATGTTATATTGTCAAATTGTCATTCTAACAATCTCACACGTAAGAATCTTCTTAATAACATTGGATCTCTAACATGGTACAAACCATTAAGCTATGATAGTACTAACTCCGAATCAAGACGTACCTCAAAAGAGAGAACACCATGTGAAATGGCATCCCGTAGAAGCTCAATAACGACACTATATTCAACAACATTGTTTGGAGATGGCCGCAAACATACGCCTCCTGAAGACCGTACCTAACCCATAGGAGTATAAATCACCCAAGTAGCAGAGGCTGAGTGTTGAGTGTGACAGATCACACCATCTGTGAATCCTATATAGGTGGAAGATTCCATTGACATCTGCCAAAATAAACGGAAACTAATCACAAACCCGATCACTATAAGAAAAAGACCTAACTATGCAAATTTGTACAATAATATACAATAACCAGCCTTGGCTGAAAATCATGCATAGTATTTCTTGAGATAGAGCCTATTTCTAGGCTCCGCCAAGGCCGTTCCCTCATAATCCTTTAACTCATAAGTTCCCTTCTCTAACACACGTTTGACAACGTAAGGACCACGCCACATGGGGTTAAAAGTTCTTGCCCCCAAGGGTTCTTTCGGTTGATCCCACAAAAGGATCAAGTGTCCCTCACTAAACCTCCTTGGATGGACATAATTATCATACTAGACCTTTACACGACGTTTATTTACTTCTAGAGCCACCAAGGCATCTCGACGCTACTCATCAAGTTGCTCAAGGTGGACCAAACACTCCTCCAATGGTGAAGTGTCTGGTAAGAGTTCTATGGCTAGCTTGAAAGAAGGAAGCTTGCATTCAACTAGAAATATCGACTCCACTCCATGTACAAGTTGATATGGAGAAAAACCCGTGGCAGTCTTAACAGCGGTTCTATATTCCCACAAAGTAGGATATAACATGATGTGCCAATTATTCTTGCTCTGTGCGATTGTTTGTTGGAGAATGGATTTGAGTGATTTATTCACTGCTTCTACCTGTCCATTCACTTGAGGGTAGTAAGAGGAGGAATGCTCTTGCTTGTACCCTAACTTTGATGCCAACTCTTCCATCATACAATTCTGATAGTGCGAGCCATGGTCAATGACAAGCTCTTTCAGAATTTCGAACCGAGTAATAATTTGGTTGAATACGAAGTGGGCAACTGTCTCACCATCGGATTTAACTGTAGGCATAGCCTCAGCCCATTTCATGAAGTGATCAACAGCCACTATGATATGATGATGCCCCCCAGTTGAAGCTGGGTTGCAATCCATAAAATCAAGCCCCCACCTAGTGAAGGGACCGGCGGTGATGATGGGATGTAACGGGGAAGGTTTCAAGTGCATATTACGTGTGAATTCCTAGTGAGGGTGGCACCTCTTGACCGCATCTACACAATCCTTAAAGATCGACGGCCGGAAATAACCCACTCTTAAGATTTTTTGGGCTGTAGAAAGCCGAGATAAATGACCACCACATGCCCCTCCATGCCAATCATTCAGCACTACCTTAGCCTCTTTATGAGTTAAACAACGTCGAAAAATGGAATCTACCCCATGGAGGTATAAAGTGTTATCCACTATGAGGTAATTCTTAGACACGTGACGTAATCGTCGTTGTTCATCCCGTGAGAGGTGAGTAGGGACCTTCAATGTTTGTAAATATATAATGATATCCCCATCCCATGGGTCTAAAGTTAAGATTAAGAATATGTGTTCATCAACAAACGTATCTTCACAAACCAACCCCTCGGCCTCGCTTGAGAAATCCGATATAAGCTCTGCAAAAATTAACGATTTCTTCGATTTTGCCGAAACAAATTTGAGATTGAATTCTTACAGGATGACAATCCATTTATTATATTTTCCCCCAATCATCCTTTGAGTGAGGATGAATTGAAACGGATTTACATGGACTACAACCAAGGTCTGGCAAAGGAGAATATAATGTCTCAATCGTTGAACTGCATGTACAGTATCTAAAGCAAGCTTCTCAACATGAAAATAATGAATCTCTGCGTTAATAAGGTTCTAGCTCAGATAGTATATGACATGTTCTTGGAGCTCATCATCCTTTTGAACCAAAACCATACCAATCGTCTCCATGGATGCGGCCACATAAAGTAGAAAATCACGGCTATAGTCTGGGGGACTAATCACCGGGGTCGATGCTAGGGCTCGCTTGAGCACATCAAAGGACTCCTGGGCTCACACATCCCAACAAAAGGTGGTGTCATTCTTCAAAATACGCATGAATCCTCTAGTCAAATTGGAAAAATTGACAACAAATATCCGTAAGAAGTTTTCCATGCCTTGCAAACATTGAAGATGACGAATATTCTTCGTGGGAGACAACTGAAGTATTGCCTCAACCTTTAAAGGGTCGACTCTTATACCCTCTTTAGAGACGATGAATCTTAACAAGCGACCTGACATCACAAAAAGATGCACTTATGAGGATCTAACCTAACCAAATAATGGCGGCATCTTTCGAATACCAATCTCAAGTGATAAGAATGACGCATTCTCATACAAGAATGAGCAGCAAGGTCATCCAAAAATACTTCGATAATCGACTTGAGATTGTAGAAGATCAAGGTCATTGCCCGCTGAAAAGTAGCTTCGGCATTCTTAAGGTCAAAAGACATTTTCCGATATGCAAATGTTCCCCAAGGACAAATAAATGCAGTCTTATGTTGGTCCTCAGGTTTAATTTGTATCTAATTATATCCAAAAAATCCGTCCATAAAGGAAAAAACCCCGCTACCTGCACACTCATCCAAAATATGATCAATAAATGGTGTGGGGAAATTGTCCTTAGGATAGGCATGATTTAAATCATGGAAATCAATACATATGCGGATCGCTCCCTGCTTCTTATCCACTGAAACAGGGTTTGAAACCTACTCCTTTAAGGAAACGGGATAGATAAAATCGGCTTTCAACAATTTCTCTATTTCTTCCTTAATCGCGGATGCTTTCCTAGGATTCACCGCACGCAAGTGTTATCGAACAGGATTAGCGTTGGGATAATTCTTAATCTCGTGTTCGAAAATACAAGGGTCGATACCTGGCATTTCATCGTAAGACCAAGCAAATATATCATGGAATTCTTTAAATATCTCGGTGTATTCTTCAATCTCAGCATGGGAACATTCTGCCCCAATATAGACATTCTCAATTCTTCCAGGATCACGAGAGATATTGATAGGAATCGTTAAAGATATGTTTTCCATGTTTCCATCAACCATCGGACCAGGAGAACTTTATGGAACCATAGGACTACCAACTCTCTCACTAAGAACCGCCCTAAATTCCTCACGCTCCAAGCGGTCAAGCTCGAGAAGAAAGTAAGATCTATGATGGAGTTCCTCCCATGGTTGCTCAACTCCTAACATAGCCTCAATAATCACTTCATTTGAAGGGAAAATAGTATCAAGACAGTCATGTGCGTGAGAAGACTACACTGCCCATGCTGGCAACACATAAGGGTCCTCCTCTTTCGTCCGCGAAGAGGAAGGACTAGGCTCTGCAACACACTCGATATTAGCTTGATAAGCTATCATAGTTGCAGGAAATAGCATGTTCATCACAATGGGATCACTTGGAGTACTCGGTGTAGGAAGAATCCAAGGATATTCCATATGACTCGTACGAAAAGACACCGATCTCATAGATGTTGAAGCCTCACCGAAACTAGACCCTATCATAAGGATCGGTGCAGGACAGCTAAAGCTTCCCATGAGGGATGGATACATGCCTACACCCACACTCTCAGTTGCCGGCTGAGAGTGTTCAATGATTGGGATCAAAGCTCTCAAAGATGTGATAATAGATGAATTCTTGAATGTCATTTGATCAATCATGACTATCTTCCCATTAAATGGAAAGCATACAATGTGAAATAGGCAAGAAGCAACGGCTTGCATACTGTACATCCAATTCCTACCTAGAAAGAGATTGTAGTCAAGGGGCACATCAACCACCTCAACCTTTATTGCAACAGTCTTCCCTCCCAAACGGACTTTAAGAGAAGGAAGGATGTCGTGCGGCCTAAACGATATCCCATCAAACGCAGTTAACATGGTAACTGATTTAGACAGCTCAGGGGAACCTAAACCCTTCCAACATGATAAATACATCATAGAAGTGGCAGTGCCTTCGTCAATCACAGTGTGTTTGACGATCATGTCAAGACATTCTACATGAATCAAAAGATACACATAGTAAGGAAAGCGAGGTTGAGGTCCTGCGGTTTCAAATTTAATCACGGAGGAAGAATCATCATCATTCACACCAAGGGTAGAAAGCAAATCCTTCCTTTTTGAAGGACAACTCTGAAGCACTTCCACTGCAGACATCGAACAAGGAGTGTGGCCCAAATCCTCAACAACTGAATAGTTATGGGTGGCTTGGGCATTAGGATTGTGCCCCGAACGCTTAAGGACTCCCTTAGGAATGTGAGGTGTAGCTTCAAGTTTATCCACAGGTTTCTCAATATGCAAAGGAGACCTTGGTGGATCAGGTTCCTTTCCTGGGCTTGGTTGTGATGAACCATAGTCCTTCTCACGGGTCACAACTTTTGCAGCACATACCATGTTAATGCAACCATGACCACTACCATCCGACGGATCTTGATCACCACCAGACTAATCATGGGTCCTCAAGTTCATATTTTGATTGTGAGGTAAAGGGTTAGTTAGCACATCTGAGCCCTGTGCCAAGAATCTCGAGGCTTCATCGATACGAGGGCACAAGTAAGTGAGGTGATCGTCCTTACACAACTTGCAAGGGAATTTAACCATACGTTTAGCTTGCTTGTCCCCCCCAGCATTACAGGCATTCTTGTCATTATTATTAGCATTATCATTCTTATTCCCACCCTTACGATTATTCTTACCCTTCGTTTTATTCCGTCCGGGCTGCTGGTTACCCTTCTGGTCCGATGATTGCACTGAAAGTACACTCGTCGTTTTGGAGGGTTGAGACGAAGCCGTTGCTTGTCCCAAAGAAGATTGGTTGATTGACAATTGACTAACTTGTTATGTAACCAAATCCATAGGTTTAGCACTTGCACAACCAACAATGCCATCGGCATGTGGTTCAAGTTTAACTTTGGGGTCAAAACTAGAATGCAGAGCATTAGGAATGATCTCATATAACAAATCAAACCGAGAATAAATCAAGTCCAGTTCCTGCACCCTAAAAATCACTTGTTCCTCATTCTGCACTCTGGATGTAGAAACATCCTTCGCTATATATGGCAATAACGACTTAAGGAACCATTCGAGGAGGAATTCTGGTGGTATAAAGTCTTTAATTAACCTCTTCTGTCTACACCACTCTTGAATATGATCCAAGATATGTGTGGCTTTATCCTTCCAAAGTGTTGACAAGAGTTTAGTACCAATGTCATAATGCACTAGTAGCTGGAAGTGGTTAAGAAAAGTCATCGATAGGTCTTTGAACAAACCGAATGCCCCCCTAGGTAGCTCTATATACCATTTCACGACAGGCCTTGTAAGGGTGCGTTGAAACATCCTTAAATGGATGGAGTCTTGGTGTAAGGAATTCGAATACCACCGTAGGTGAAAGGTAGTAACATGTTCGCTCAGATCCTCTCCTCGTTTACCGTTGAACTTGGGTATGTCCAAGGGAAGCTTAGTAGGGAAAGCCGGCCAAGCCGGGTCATGAGCTACAGGATCGTTCGTCAATCTCGACAAGTCAGGAAGATTCAGCATTGTGATAAAAGGGATCCTAGGATGATGAGGTTGATGGACCGCTCCCTAATAGTTCTAATTCACATAGGTCTGATTACCACCATGACCTTGGCCATCATGCCCTCCTCCCATTTGACCCATATAGGGTGGCATGGAAGCATCATAGTGTGGTGGACCTTGACTATTCGGAGCTACAAAGCCATAATTTGGAGAGTAAGCAAGTTGTTGATACTTGCCCCCATAAGGTGAAGAACCTTATCCATACTGCTTCCCATAATAGGGTCCATTAGTCATCGCATAAGATGTCCCATGAGACACTCCATAAGTAGGAACATATGCTTCGTAAGTAGGAATATACATCCATGAAGTAGGAATGTGACCTCTAGAAGTATGAACATGACCTCCTGAAACAACGGGCGGTGCATGAAGCTGAGACACTACCGGTCTAGTAACCGCAGTATGGACATAACTCGTAGCAACGTTCCGGCCCGAAGGACCACATGAATGAGGTGGAGGGTGAACATTCCAAGAACCAGGGACAGAGGACGAAGGGATTTGTGTAATTAAGTATGTACTATTCCCTATATTCACACATCTCGGTTCTGGTATCCTAATAGGATCACTAACCCTAGACCTAGGAGGAATATGTGATGTAACTTCCACCACCGAGATGGAAGGTGCAATGTGACTAGTGCTCCTAAACCTCTCCACATGGTAAGGAATGAGAGTGCCCCCAGGCACAGTGTTAGGCTCGAACTCGGATTCGACATGAAATTGTCAAATCATGTGTGGGAAAACCAGACATACCATAACTACCATAACTAGTGCTCGTGGTTTCAAAATGAGTCTTGTCATCTTCTGGCATTCCGTACCGGCGATGCGTCAATGGGGAATCAAACCTAGAGTAAGTAGGTCTATCATGAAAGGTTCCTATCTCAGAAATCACAGGACCTAACTCAGTCAATTCGGGTGAAGGATCATAGGTAAGAGTAAACTCCCCATCTTCCACATGAATGGGAGAAGGTGGTTCAGGAATACCTTCTATATGGTATCCCATGGTGTGTGAATCAATGTGTGAAGTAGTCTGCTTGGACTATCTATTTATCACTCCCCAAAGAGGAGGAGATGTAGAAGGTGAAAGTACTTCTAAATAATGAGAAAAGGGAGGAGCCACACCCGAATCCACAATGACTCAAAAAATAAAAAAGACTCTCTATCTATGCAAACCCTAGGCAAGCTATTGTGCACAGAGCAATCACCAATTAAATCTAAAGCCAAATGCAAGCAATCAAGGGTAGGATAAGTGAGCTCCCGAATGAAGCAGGTATGTCTCACCTAGGAGAGGCTTGAGACTCCCATACACAACAAGCGGAGGTACATAACCAATCATTGTGGCCCTCAACTTCAATGCATAAAGAAACTGTGCTGTCTGACCCCAAACTAGCCGGGACACCTGCAGAATAACCCCTGCAAAGTACCCCATTGATATCTTAGGTAAGTCCACTAAGGTCACCTCAATATAATCAATTCTCAGGAAGACAATCGCAGGCGGGATTGACCGTATGGGTAGGGTAGCAAATCCTGAAACTCTCGAAAGAACCCCCAGATACGAATACAATCCTGGAAATATCTCCAGTGCTACTCAGTTATGCCTAGGGTTCATCCCAATCAACAACCACTCACACTGCCTCGTGCTTAACTCCCTTTTGAGAGGAGGATCCTGAGAAACACTGGTTATACCAAGGATTTCACACTGGACAGACACATGCATGTTGTTGTTTAGTGGTCTTGGACAATTTACTCACAATGAACTATTCCAAGACCCTAAAACCTAATCTTGTTGGTGAAACCTATCAAATAAAATAGTGTAGTTCATTTTAATTAAGCGTTGTTTTTAATTGGATTTATTACTCAAAAGAGGGATATGGCCGTGCAACTAATGGTGTTATGACACAACATGAAGTAAAATGCACACCTAACAATCAATGCAAATCCATTGTGTCCATGAAAACAGTGTATGCTACTACATGAAATGCACAATTTTATTCAAATGATGAATGCAAGCTTTCCTATATGAAATTCTGACTAATACTCCAAAGCAAATTTAGTGCAAGTACTATGCAAAATGCAAAATGCAATGCATAATGATAAGCAAATATTTTTGGATTTTTTGAAATAAAATGAGATATAATAAGCAAATGAATGATTCTACAACCCCCAGACTCTGCAAGCACACTCAAGAAACACTCAATCAAAGCACTAAGGTAAAAGAAGTCTAATGCACTAATCCCAAAACAAAAAATAAAAAATGCAATGACAAGAACATTATTAAAAAAGAAAGTTACCATAAAAAAGTCTCTGGTCAGAAACAGAGGTGTATACAGACTCTGGCAGTATCAAAGGAGACTCAGCAATCATCACAACTCACCTAGCAACCATTTAACTTCCACTAAAAGGAAAAACTAAGGGCATACATGAATGTTCGTAGTAAAGCCACGTGTATACACGGAAATGGAAGAGAAAAACACGTGTATACGTGACTGTGAGTTCAAAACTCACGTACAAGAAGAAAGGTGCATAAAAATCAAGGCAAACAAACAAGATGAGAAAAAATTCACACCAATCAGACACTACCAAAAAAACATGCCCCCAGACCCGACACAGAAACAAGATAGAAAGAGGAATTCAAAGTCATTGAATGCCGATAGAAAACCCCAAAAGGACAACTACTAAGAACTCCCCAACGGAGTCGCCAATTCTGTTACGGAGAGAAATTCCTATGGCTTGGGGTACCACAATAGACAGCTTGACTCCAGACATCAATCCTTTCCAATATGCAATAGAAATTAAATATCTAACACTAAAGGATCAGACCTTGTACCTTATTTTGTACGGTTGAAGTAGATCCCCGTTGAGCTTTCCAACTTTAGCTTGAATTGATAGATTACTTCCTCAACAACAAGTAAACAATACAAGCATACCATATATATTGGTGTTAGATCTATTCTAGCATATATAATCAACAATTTATAAGCATTTGAAAACATCCATGGATAAAATATTCATTCAAACACACACTATTGGACAGGAAAAGATATTTCTATTAATATAAAATCAGAGATTACAATGGATACAACCTCTGTCGACACGTCTGTGAATCACAAAAACTGAATCCCCCACTTGGGCCTCCACCACCTCAATCCTCCATCTCTCGATAGCAAGCTCACAAGAAAAAGGCAAGCTTGGGAAGAACACAAAAGTGCTCCAAGGGACAAAGGGATGCAGACTCAAGCATAAGTTCCAGAAACAATGGACTATAGTTTCTTTGCTCTCAATTCTCTCATATGTCTTCAATGTACCATAGAGTTCCTTATATATCTTTTCAAATGGGTAATGAAAGGTCGAATCCGAGCGATCTCAAGGCATAGGGAATATCAGGAGTCAAGGAAAACTCCAAAAGGATTTGGATTATGCACACATCCTGATGTACGCGGTTTTAGGGGTCAAACACATGATAAGGGATTTAAAAGTCGTGTATAGCAATTTTCACATGTTTTCAGGGATGGTCAAGGAAACATCAAAGGACAAAAAATGGTCCAAGGGGTCTAAGGAGTCTGCAGAGGGACAGGGGAAGGACATACAAAGTGTGATTCACCTGGAGTGGTGAAATCAGCTATAACAACAGGGAATTTCTCATATCTAATATTCTGCATGCTGCTGGAGCACATAGTCATCGGGAGTATAATAATCTACTATTAGTTGGTACATTTATGAGGGACTGTGTCCTCCACTGCAAAACATAAGTAGGAGATTGAGCAATATATCATGAAACCCCTACTCTAAAACTAAATCCAAAATATTACTAATAATATATTATAAAGAGAAAATGCAATGGAAGAAACATTTTATTCTATTTCTAATGCCATAAACAAGACACATTTAAGATTGCAGGTAAAATGAATTCACACAACCATCATTTCCATAGAGAAAAGATGACACTCTCACGTATCAGTGATGAAAAGGTTCATGAGTTGTGGGGGAACATAATCAAATCGTAGATTTACAACACGCAGTCTTGATCCATAAGTTCCGCTGTCGATACAGTCAAAGAAGTCTCCAAAATACAACAATTCTGATGGAGGCTTAAGATCATTCAACAAAACTTCAAGTTTGTGTGGATACAAAGGGTAGAACTGCAAAAGAAAGGGGACTGATCATAATGTTATAGAAAAAATGAATCTTGATGCATAATTAATCTAACTATGCAGATTCAATCTTGGGGACTAGCCAATTGATCCTTTGCATATTCAATAGCATGCTACCCAAGAACAATATGAGCCCGAACAGTATGCTAGGCTTAAATGCCAATCTTATATTTTAACGATAATTTTAATAAGATTATATATTGTATCTTGAAGATAGAAGGCATTGTTTTGTAACTTGTTCAATAGAAAATTTGAAGAATTCTTAGTTGTAACAAGATCTAGATAGCTCAACCTAAACAACAATTAATCACCAAGTTTCAAGTTTCAATGCAAGAATTGAAGATTAAAACTGGCTTTCAAATGGTGGTAAAATTGAACTTCAGAATTTCAAAGTTAAACAAGGAGGACCTCTAATATCCCATGTGTATTCATATTAAGGAACTAATCAAACCATTCAAAAGATTCAATATCTATATTTCCTAAGTTATTTTTTAGAAGTTTTGAATTATATGATAGTTCCTAAACTGTTATAAAGATACTATCATATTTAAGAAAAAAAACAATAGATTATTATGATTTTTTGTTTATAACATACACACACATGCCTGAACCATTTGACAATTCCTTCGGAATTTTTCATCAAATTTGTACCAAAACTTCTGGCATCACTCCAATTCAAGAACACTCTTAGTAGTAGCTTGCATGTGCTTTGGCATGCTAGATCTGTAAAATGTAAAATGAACTGTCTAATGAAACATTTAGCAAGCCGAAGATGATGTCAGATCAATATGCACTTACATTGTATCCTAAAATTCAATTGGGTATCAAAGTGGTTTTCCTTAATGTCATGAAGCTATAATTAGCAGAATACACATACTCATTGCAATTGATGCAATTGATGAAGGTATTGATAACTAGTTCTATTAGTTGATTCTAATAATCAATAAAACTTTGAAGTTATGAAACTTGAATCACAGGCAATCATCCAAGGGAATATAAAAAGAATGAAATGGGGAGAAACAATATTATCACTAAAACATTATGAAAAGGTAAATGAATTCACACAACCATCATTTCCATAGAGAAAAGCTTACACTCTCACATATCAATGATGAAAAGGTTCACAAGTTATGGGGGAACATATTCAAATGTTGGATTAACAACACGCAATCTTGAAACCCCAGTTCCACTGTCGTTACAGTTAGAGAAGTCTCCAAAATCCAACAACTCCGATGGTGATTTAAGATCATTCAACAAAACTTCAGGGTCGTGTGGATACAAAGGGAAGAGCTGCAAAAGAAAGGGGGTTGAACATAATGTTATACACAAAATGAATCTTGATGCATAATTAATCTAGAAATCCATATTCAATCTTGGGGACTGACCAACGGATCCTTTGTAGATTCAATAGCAGGCTACTCCAGAACAAAATGAGCTCAAACAGTATGCTAGGATTAAATGCCAGTCTTATATTTGAACGATAATTTGAATATGATTGTATATTGTATGTTGAAGGTAGAAGGCATAGTTTTGTAAGCTATTCAATAGAAAATTTGAAGAATTCTTATCTGTAACAAGAGGTGGATAGCTCAACCTAAACAACAATTAATCACCAACTTTCAAGTTTCAATGCAAGAATTGAAGGTTAAAACTGGCTTTCAAATGGAGGTAAAATTGAACTTCAGAACATCAAATTTAAATAAGAAGGACCTCTAATATCCGAAGTGTATCCATATTAAGCAACTAATCAAACCATTCAAAAGATTCGATATCTACATTTCCCAAGTTATTTTTTAGAAGTTTTGAATTATATGGTGGTTCCTGAACTGTTATATAGATACTATCGTATTTAAGAGCAACAACAATAGATTGTTATGATCTTAGTTTAGAACATACACAGACATGCCTAAACCATTTGACAATTCCTTTGGCAGTTTTCACCAAATTTGTACCAAAATGTCTGGCATCACTCCAGTTCAGGAGCACTCTTAGTAGCAGCTTTCCTGTGCTTTGGCATGCCAGATCTATAAAATGTAAAATGAACTCTTTCTAATTAAACATTTACCAAGCATGAGATGATGTCAGATCAATATGCAATTACACTGTATCCTAAAAGTCAATTGGGTATCAAAGTGCTTTTCCTTAATGTCACGAAGTTATAATCAACAGAATACACATGCTCATTGTAATTGATGTAGGTATTGATAACTAGTTCTGTTATTTAACTCTAATAATAAATAAAAATTTGAAGCTATGAACTTTGAAGCACACCCAATCATCCCAAGGAATATAAAAAGAATGAAATTTTGAGAAACAATATTAGCATTCAAAGATGATGAAAAGGTAAAATGAAATCATAAAACCATCATTTCCATAGAGAAAAGCTGACACTCTCATGTATCAGTGATGAAAAGTGTCATGAGATATGGGGGAACATATTCAAATGTTGGATTGACAACATGCAGTCTTGAACCCCTAGTTCCATTATCGATACAGTCAGAGAAGTCTCCAAACTCCAACAATTTCAATGGTGATTTAAGATAATTCAACAAAGCTTTAGGGTTGTGTGGAGATAAAGGAAAAAGATGAAAAAGAAAGGGGACTGACCATAATGTTATACACAAAATTAATCTTGATGCATAATTAATCTAACTATGCAGATTCAATCTTGAGGGTTGACCAATTGATCCTTTGCAGATTCAATAGCAGGTTATTCTAGAACAAAATGAACCCAAACACTATGCTAGGCTTAAATGCCAGTCTTATCTTTTAACGATAATTTGAATAAGATTGTATATTGTATGTTGAAGGTAGCAAGCATAGTTTTGTAACTTCTTCAATAGAAAATTTGAATAATTCTCACATTTAACAAGATTTAGATAGCTCAACCTAAACAACAATTAATCACCAACTTTTAAGTTTCAATGCAAGAATTGAAGGTTAAAATTGGCTTTCAAATGTATGTAAAATTGAACTTCATAACTTCAAAGTTAAAAAATTAGGACCTCTAATATCCCAAGTGTACTCATATTAAGGAACTAAACAAACCATTCAAAAGATTCGTTATCTACACTTCCTAAGTTATTTTTTAGAAGTTTTGAAGTATATGATGGTTCTTGAACTGCTATATAGATACTATCATATTTAAGAGAAACAACAATGGATTATTATGATTTTTGTTTATAACATACAGACACATGCGTAAACCATTTGACAACGCCATTGGCAGTTTTCATCAAATTTGTACCAAAATGTTTGCCATCACTCCAGTTCAGGAACACTCTTAGCAGCAGCTTGCCTATTCTTTGGCATGCCAGATTTGTAAAATGTAAAATGAACTTTGTCTAATGAAACATTTACCAAGCCTGAGATGATTTCAAATCAATATGCACTTACACTGTATCCTAAAAGTCAATTGGGTATCAAATTGCTTTTCTTTAATGCCACGAAGCTATAATCAACAGAATACACATACGCATTGCAATTGATGCAATTGATGAAGGTATTGATAACTAGTTCTTTTATTTAATTCTAATAATCAATAAAACTTTGAAGCACACCCAATCATCCCCAGGAATATAAAAAGAATGAAATGGGGAGAAAAAATATGACGTCTTCAGATCAATTTCATCACAATTTTGGATCAGCTGCCTAAGTGCCTTAAGTATATATTTCCAACATCTTTGAATTTCCTTTAACCCCATGCCAGTGGGAAAGTTTTCTTGTATTTCAAAATAATTTATTGCTTTCATTTTATCAACAAACAATTGAACATATCTCTCATTAGACTCTCCATCCTTCTCCAACTCGCATTCAATATGTATTTTAAAGTGAGAACTCTTTGGGAAAAAATGTGAGCTCTGTCCAACATCCCTAGATATATCGTAACAACTTCATTCTATCCTCCAAATTAAGCACAATGGTTACTCTCACACGAAGGATCAATTCCTTTGTTGCCCTAACTTTGGGTGATTTCTCTTGGAAATATTTTTAGAAACCCTTCTTTTCAATCTTTCAAGTTCTACATCTTGCTCCTCTACAGTCTACTCTAACAGTTCCCGAGTGGCTTTATGTTTCTTGACAGTCCCAACAACTTCTAAATTTCTTACATCAAATTCTAAATTTCTTTCATCAAAGTTGTTTTCTTATTACTATGGACTGTTCAGTCACATCCATTTATGCGGATGCTTGACATTATGGAGTTATGGTAAATAAGTCATCTTATTAGTATGCAATGTGCACTTTTCCAATCGACTCAAGACCTAAAGAGAAAGTTATGAACTTATAACCAAAGCAAGGCATATTACTTGAAAATCATGCATGATTAGGGATCTATTGCTCCATTAGAAGATACAACGTAGTTAGGAATTTATGGGGAGTTCATGAATTACACAATAACATATATGATCTAGAATAAGACATTGTTGAGAATAGAAAATGCCTCCACACCCTTCCTTTGCATCTTTGTAGTCCATCTGCCCTTTTTCTTAACATACTATACCTCATGTTTTCCAAATCAAATGTTTTCATTTCATGAACTCAATTGTATCAGCGACACATATTATTAACATCCCTAAATGAAAATTACTGTCCTTGAAACTTCATTTTGATATAAGATAGTACTGCTTTTGGTAAGTATTCAAAAAATGAACAACTTCAGTTTTGAATAAGATAAAATAAGAAAAATTATTTGAAGAGAAGGATTAGTCACCTTTTCTTTCAATTGTTTTTCTCATCCCTCAATGTCTGTAAGAACTCCAACATTCCCTTCTTTTCCTGGTTAAGAAGAAAAATATTGTCAAACACATTTCATTTCAGTCTAAAATCTTGTAATAATAGTGAAGTTTAGATCATAGGAAACAAACCTTTTTCATTTCCTCCTGTTCTAGAGACATTTCTTCAACTTTCTCCTTTAACTATGCATTTGTCTGCACATAGCATAGGTCTCATAATCAACAATATTGAGATTCATATACATCTTCTTTGGAATATAAATGCTCTCAGTAGTCATCAGCTCTATAAATGGTATTTTATCCATCCCTACCGCTTATTCATACAATGATCTAATAATCATATCTCTACAAATCCAACACCCAATTGTATGGATATATAGAAACATAGACCAAGCCAGGTAGTTCATTTCCATCAGTATCATGTCCTCCAGTATGACCCAAAAATACCTGCAGTTCATAATTTCAGTAACTATTATCAGAAAGACCTTCCCAAGAGCAAGTTTGCAAGGAATGATGGACAGTCCTGACTCCTTCGAATGAGACTAAATGCTTAAAAAATATTATTTATGTTAAAGATGTTAAAATCCAACCTCTATCATTCCTAGATGGTCTCGCACATTGTTCCTAGGACATGGTGTTCCATCCTGCGTTGTCCAACCTTCTTCTGGCATCTTTTGTGCTTTAGAAACTAGAGCATTGATGCATACCTTAAATTATTCATACTCCCCCTGTAGATCAACATAAAATATGAAATATGGCATTAGAAACAAGCCAAATAGTAGAGGTAAATGAGAAAAAAGAAATAAACTAAGAATTCTTGACATAACTTCATATCCCTGCGATCTTTGCAAAGGATGGTTGTACTTTGTCTTTTAGATAATCTATTTTATGTTGAAAGTACCACTCAGGGGCACAAGGCTCAATGCTAAATTTTTTACAAAATGGAACCCACCTTCTTACAAAGTCTGATGTTTCAAAGAGTGCCTCAAATGTCAACATAGCAACACCATCATCAAATACATAGCAAGAAACTTTGTCAACAGAATAGTCCACTAAGAGGATAGACAAAATTGTATTTGCAGTAACCAGTGGAGGCTCCTTGAGAGGATCCACGGTACTGACAAAGATATCAATGGGAGAAAGTCCAGAAGGTTGTCCCTCTTTCTCATACCTAAAATTCAATAAATATGACAGTTAAAACAAAGGTCCATCTGTTAAATTGAAAAATAGATTGAACCAGAATAAAACAAAATATTTTTTTGAAAGTATGGGGCATTGCTGATTTACCGCAGTGACAGTCTATCCAAATATGTTTCCCTGACAATCAGAAGCCATTTTGGAAATTGATCAAGGATCCAAGAAAATGAAAACCAAATTTCAAAGATGACTAAAGTGAGCCATATGCCATATGCATCATTCACGGGATGCATTACACGATAATGAAAGAAGAATCTAATAACTACAAGTCAGAGTATGATCACCATCCGATATGGATTTATCCTGCTCGAAGGAATTGGCAACTTTCTTGATATAGGTTTCCTTGATTAATCCATTTCATTCAATTCAACCCATTATCAAATTACCATGGACTCCATTACAAAATGCTTAACTACCTAGTAATTCATTTTACCTTTTCAAATTAAAATGAAGAAACCCACTTACATCAATAATACAATACTCTATGCATACATTTCAGTATAACCTTTAAAGACATTGTAAGCCTATCGATTAAGCCTCAAGGAAAACCTAATCAAACTAAAAAGTACCTTGAAGGTTTAGGAAAAATATAGGGGAAGATTTGTACCATCTGGCCCATTTCCATCAGGATCCCGATCTTTCCCCCTCCTAATAGCCCTCCTTCATTTCTCGTGACCTGCATTTTTTCCTGCCTCATTTTCCAGTTTTCTACTCTCTCCTTCCATGCTACACTTCCATATCCATAAGCCACTAAATCTTTGATTGGATCCATTGACCTGGCTTGGAATGTAGAGAAGCAGTGATAGAAAGGTTAAGAAAAATACCAAAGATAATACATTAAGTTAATCTAAAACATAGTGAAATCAGTCTACCAAAAAGCCAATGCCAAAATAATGTTTTGCAATTCACAAACCTGTAAAATTAGAATCTAAATAAGGGAATGGATGAATTCTTTTTCCCCAACCCATAAATGAATGAACTAGAGCATGGTGTTCTGGAGGGATCCTTGGATCCAGAAAATAAAAAAATCAAAATTAGAGAAAAGTAAGACCAACATTTGCTAGAAAAAAAGAAAAACAATCAGATATCTAAACAACAAAAATATGTTCAGGAAAGCATCCTTAGTACTAAAAGAACACTCAGATTGATAGAGTCCCAAGTACCATGTGACAATTAGTAAGAAGTGGCACTTGTGGAAGAGTTGTCTAAAATACATGATTCACATTTATATCACCACCTCGGCCGTAGCTCATGTTCCCATTAAGCATCACTTTTACAATGTACTGCATATCTTGTTTGTCCTGGTTGCCAAAATTGAACTCATTTTCAAGATCATCAACATCATATTCTTCTTCATATCCTTGAACTCTGGCACTTCCTGCAAATTAGACACCCTTAAGAGTATATACAACACTTTTACTAAAAAAAACAGGGAAGCAGTTTGTAGGGTCTCAAGAAAAATACTACTTTGCAGAAAGTCAAAGAGATATAAGCTATTCAAATTGGCATTTCTGAACATAAGCCAGAGAACTTACCTTTCTGGCATTTGAATCTCATTTTGCATTGAGGGAAAACCTAGTTACCCTCACTTCGCTCGGGCTCGTAGAAATTCTTGTAGATTGGAAATGCACATTCATTGCAAGCAACAAAAAGCTCTCCATCCACCGTGAGACAATGTCATCACTACAAATATGGAAATTTGTGCACTCAAATGATGTAGAGGCTTAGGCTGCAAATTACCCATGAAATCCTGTTAACTGTAATGCTATGAATTCGACAACACAATAGTATTGTTATCTGTAGTGCTAGTGCTATGATATACATCTCAAACCCCTCTTTCTTTTTGACCTACATCACAAAACCCCCAACTAAAAAAACATAATGCTGAAGTAGAGTTGGCTGAAAGTCAGTGTAGATGACATGGTAGGCCTAGGAATGCAATTTGTAGATCCACTCTGCTAATTCCATGGCATTTGACATGGTGTCCGAGAGAAAAAACAATTTATAGTTGGGGAAGCAAAATTATGCTCTCCTCCCACACGATCTTGCACTCCCGTCCTTCAGGTGGTGAATTTCGTCCAATATGACCCAGGAAACCACTTTTAAGACCTCACAAGTTCTCTCTATACATATGGATTAAACTCCACCCATCCTATACTTGTGACAACAAAAACTTATCTTATTGAAACTAAAAAACAGACTTCAAAGATTCTGAAACTAGCAGGTTTCCTTTAAATTCTAATTTTGCAAACCTTCCCTCTTGTAGAGATAGGGAGTCATAACCATTGTAGAGCATCCCTCTGAAAATATCACTTGTCATAAGAGGCACGAGGACATGGAAACGTCTCCCATCATTAACCCTATTTCGGAATGACCCTACGGTTAACTCGTGGTTGAACTCATGGCTGAGCTCCAATGAAGCGTTCAAAATTGAACCCTTCCCAACACTTCCAAAGGGTTCTAGTGGTGGGCTCTAACCCTTCCTAGAAGTGTAAAGTTAAATTGCCCTTAAAAAAATTTTAAAATCTGAATTTTACCTTTCTAATTAAGAAGGGCATAATTTATATTAACATTTCAAAAGTAGGGAAACATTTGAAATTACCCATCCATATATATTTGTCAAAATATTGAAATTCCTATGCTATAAAGTTCAATTCATCACTCAAAATATTGGAAATATGATAAATTATAATCACTCATTCACTCATGTCATGCATTCACTACTTGACTATGAGGTAGTAGCCATCAAGATGTGACTCTGACTCACGAGTCACTTAGGGTTGCAATCTAAAGTGTGACAATGTGTCAACAACTATGACTATAACAAAAAAGAAGAACTACTAGTCTACTACTAGGCCCGAAACAAGCTCAAAACTTTGTGCCTACTACATCTATGAACCTCGCTACAAATGTCCACTCTTTTTTCATCAAAATAAAATTCAAAAGGCCAATTTGATAAGTCCTCCTCTACAAGAATCCATTTCTTGCATGAAATCGTGGACTCACTACAACTATAAACAACACTAAATGTCATGCAAATACAAAAAATGATATGTAGCTAGGATCACAAATTGTGTAGAGGTCGATTTATGCATTGCTATAGAGAGGTGTAATTGGGAACATGATATGGAGAAATAATGGTTATTACAATTAAAAAAACAATTGCTGGCTCAAGAATAGTCTTCAATTTGATGGGTGGCATGATCGTGATGTAATCTCCCTTCGTCAATCCCAACATTTGTGGTTACTCGCAACATTTGTCCTCAGCGCCACCAAAATACATGTAAAAATTACTTGTCTTTAGATCATCTTCTCTTTAAATCCTCATCTCATATTCATAACTAAGGATTATTATGCATTCCCATCCTCACCTTATAATACAAATTGGGTCAAGGCACAAAGACAACCATAAAATATTAAATGTGTCAAGACACAAATAGTAAGAGAAAACTATAAGTAAGTCTTATGTTAAATTTACCATATAAGTCTTTAATTAACACTATCAACTGAGATTTGACATGTTGGATTGTTGTGATCTCCTTATCTCTCCTTACCAAAGTGATTTCAAGGAATTCTTTGAAGGAGAAGTCCATCATTTTAGGTCTTCTTCTTCATTACCATGCCTTTTGGTAAGACAATAAAGAGGGTAGTGGCCTACGTCAGCATGGAAAATGGTTTCGACATAGAAGTTATACACATTAATTTTTTTCATTAAATAACTTAAATTCATACCCATCTCTGTCGATTCATTGAATCGTGGACTTGTACAAAACCCAACAAATTTTAGATCCTTGAACCCTTAATTACTCACACCTCTAGAACTTTCTCAAATATAGCCATTAATAAACTTCTTTTGGTATTTTGGTTCAATTGAAAAGGATGATTGTTGAGACTCACACATGTAGTGAGTTGCAAGGATTCAATTGACTTAGGATTTATTCCATTTCCCGTTCATTCCATACATGTATGCTTTCAGGACAAGTGTTGAACAAAAAAATTTGATGCCCCGACCCCTATTATGCAACTTTGCTAACTTGCTTAGTATGTAGGATTTTTTTTTTTTATGTTTTCTAAGTTATGCATTATTTTTTTTAGGTGCCCAATCCTTATCATTATTGCATTTCTCAATCTTGGATTGCACGTGGATCCCCCAATATGGTNTTTTTTTATGTTTTCTAAGTTATGCATTATTTTTTTTAGGTGCCCAATCCTTATCATTATTGCATTTCTCAATCTTGGATTGCACGTGGATCCCCCAATATGGTTATTGCATAGTCTCAATAGTTTTTTTGTATAATGAAGTGTGGTCCAACTGGAAAAAATAAAATATAATAGTTGTTATGTTACTGAAATGTAAAATTAATGATACACATATGAGAACTTAATGTGTTCAAAATACATTTGATTGAAAATATATCATTTTTCATATAGATATTAAGGGATGCTCAATTGTTTAGAATTGTAGAAATTTGAACGAACAATATTTGTTTTTTGGATTTTTTTTGTGAAACGGTTTAGTTAATTATACTTGTCAATTGAAGTGTAATTATTTATGTTGTCCTTCATCTTCGAAGGGATAAAAAATTAAATACCCCTCCAATTGAAATTAAGACCCACCCTTCATATTTGATCACTGCTCCCAATACTTTTGGCTGCTCACGGCCTTGAAAGGAGTCGTTTGTATGACCCATTGAAATGTGCAAGAATTTAAGGGTTCTAAAAAAATGTGATTTTCCAAAGTTTCTTTTATGATTTAACACAAGGAAATGGAGAAATGAGTTGATTTTGGAGTAATAATAACCTCATTTGTATTTTGGATGGCCAGCAAAATAATCACTCGGAATTTACTCCTTGAGTTAATGATTATTATATATAAAGGAGAAATGAGACAACTTATTTCATATTTTTGTTATATTACTTTAGTAAAGTAAATTTTTTTAATGAAATAAAAACAAAATATTCATTTGTAATAAGACAAAATATTCTAATGTAATAAGTTTTTTTTAAAACTTACTTTGCATGTTTTTAACTTCTTACACTACAATAAAAACAAAGTTACAAAATTAATAATCATTTTTTAAGTAATAACCATTGTTTAAGATGCACATATCTACACCCTGTGTGAATTCTTTTTGACCAAGTTGAAGATTCAGAGAATTATAGCATATGCTTTCTTATAAATGTAAAATGGAACATGAGATTGTATGAGTGATTCATATGAAGAGATTGATGGGTTTGCTCAATATAGTAAACTTGTTGGAAATGCAAAGAATTATAGCATATGTTTGTTTATGAATATAAAATGGAGCATGCGATTGTATGAGTGATTGATATGGAGAAATTGATGGGTTTGGTCAATATAATAAACTTATTTTTTTCATGATTTATTTTATTCTTTTATA